>OY755175.1:9702904-9738840 GCA_963576735.1 Bedellia somnulentella | reverse complement strand
TTATTTTTATGTGACTGTCAATTGTTTTCACATCGTAGCGTCATTTTGAAAATTGCGTGTCTTCACCACCATGGATTTAACTCGTGAACATTTTCGTGCCATGATTTTTTACGATTTTCGGCGTGGTCTAACTCAAAAACAGTGCATCGATCAGCTTACTTCGACTTTTGGGGATGAAGCACCCTCAAAGACCACTGTGTATCACTGGTTTAGCGAGTTTAATCGTGGACGATCTAAGCTTACTGATGAAATTAAAGAAGGTCGCCCTAAAACGGTCGTTGTACCTCAAAACATCGATGCTGTCCGGGAACTAATAACTCAAGATCGTCATGTTACATATCGTGAGATAGAGGCATCTCTGGGCATTAGTATGACGAGCATACATAAGATACTTCATGAACATTTAGCTGTAAAAAAAATTTGCTCCCGTTGGATTCCGCACAACTTGAGTATTGATCAAAAACAGGCTCGTGTCGATTGGTGCAAAGAAATGTTAAAAAAATACAACCGTGGTGCGTCAAAAGCTGTTTATAATATCTACACAGGTGACGAATCTTGGATCTACGCTTACGACCCCGAAACTAAGCAGCAGTCCACGGTGTGGGTGTTCCAAGATGAGCCGAACCCAACAAAAGTTATTCGTGCAAAAAGCACATTGAAGCAAATGGTCGCTTGTTTTTTTGGTATAAATGGCCATGTAGCTACAGTGCCTTTAGAGAATCGTAAAACTGTTAATTCGGAGTGGTATACGACCATTTGTTTGCCGGAAGTCTTTGAACAAATAAGAAAGACTAACCGACAACGTAGAATCATTCTGCATCACGACAATGCTAGCTGTCACAGGTCGGCCGTCACAACTCAGTTTTTAGAAGCTCAAAAGATCGAATTGACAGGTCATCCGCCGTACAGCCCTGATTTGGCACCCAATGATTTTTATTTATTTCCAAATGTGAAGAAAAAATTACGTGGTCAACGTTTTTCGAGCCGCGAAGAGGCAGTCGATGCGTTCAAAATGCACGTTTTGGAGATACCTCAGTCTGAGTGGAAAAAGTGCTATGAAAATTGGTTTCAACGCATGCAAAAGTGTATAGATCTGAGCGGCGAATATTTTGAGAAGCAATAAAACCATATTAATTGATATATGTTTGTTTCTTTTTTTTATTCCGGATACATAAATAGCAGCCCTCGTAGTACTGGCATTATGTGACTTTACTGGTTGAGCAAAGATGTATGTAAGCTATCTCCGATAGATACAATGGGTGGCCGTAACATGCTCGTAATTTTAAAGTGAAATCGTCTATTAAAATGGAATAAAAGTATACGATATTTTGTAGATGAGGATGATTGTTTGAAATCAAGAGATTTATAGTTAACAATACTATATCTCTACCATCTTCTCCCTTATCAACGTCCAAATGTGGCTGAGGAGTTGCTAGCTCTGAAGCTCGGGCTACCCCTTTTTGGGATTTATGGCCGTGAGTATATGTATGTAATAAATTAAAATAAATTGTTAGAAAACCGAAAAGATCTAACTTGTTTGTCTACCCTACTACTATTACTAGATGGTAACTGCTCTATAAAGATACTATAAATAACACAATATATTTATTTATGTACTCTGCGATCTGAGCAATCATCAACAATCTTTATTTCACTCTTCCACTTTAAAAACTGGCTAAGGATTTTTTAATTTTGAAGTTTTGCCTAACCCCTATAGGGATTCATAGCCATGAGCATTGATAGGTATATATTTTGAATACAATCGATTGCTTCAATGTTCTGACTAACCAAACGTCACTCTCCGAATCTTCCGCAGTGTCTGTCGCGAAGGAGCCATCTGCTTTGCGGTAAGCCATTAATCGCTGATACCCCGCTTCCGCTTTCTCTCGCGCCTCTGTCATTATTGCTACTTCGTCTCGATCGGTATCCTGGAAAGTAATTTACGAATAACCACCTCATTAAAATTACTCTGAACCACAAAGGTAGCGTACTGTGTTAAACGTACGTACTTAATGATGTTACGATATATTTGTACTTCGGAAAATAAGTTTACAGCTTCATTTCATTGTACTCGTAGGTGTAAAAGGGGCAACTTATGGGTTACTCAATTTCCCCAATATAAAATAATTATAAGCGTAGTCACTTAGAATATCGTTACTCCGATTCTTATTCAGGTTTAACTGTCACAGAACTAAAACAAATATATTTGTATTGTACAAATGTGAAATTGTACAAAAGCTTTCCAAAAGTGGCTGAGAAATTTCTAGTTTCTTAGCTCTGGCTACCCCTTCTAGGGATTTATAGCCGTGTGTATATGTTTGTATGTATGTATACAAAAGCATCTTACCTTAAGATAATCCAGAAGAATGGCAGCCACTGCAAGGGGCCTCAGTGCGTAAGCTGGGTCACCAGCAGGAATGGATGACATTCTGGACGCGTGTAACGCTGGAGACATGATATCTCCTGTAGCTTTCAACGAAGCAGCACCAACGCGAGTTCCTGGAGGTGCCGTCAATGATACATTAGCCCGAGCTACGCCTCGTCGTCCATCCAGGAGAACCCAAGACCAGAGCTCTTCTTCATACCCATCCTGTAGTATATTATAAGAACATTAAAAATGTATCAAACGACTAGTATTTTTAACTATATTTTCACAGTATAGCCATACTTTAACATCGATGTTACGAAATAGTGACGCTGAAACTCCGTTTCCGCTTGCTTCAACGATGATGGGCGCTTCACCGGTCTTTACCGCCGTAACTAAAAATGCTGTGCTTATGGACCCTTGGGCAGGAACTGTCAAACGCTCTCTGCGATATAGTTCGATTTCTGTTGAAATAAATGTATCCGTTAGAGAAACACACATGATATAAACATTTTAATGATGTGTGGATAATAAAATCTTACTTTTAGCAGAGTCAACGTCGTTATCGAGCGGTTCGAATTCAAAGTATTGTTCAGAATTATGGAAGGTAACTTCTACTGACGTATCAACAGTGAGTGTACTGGCAAGCGTGATCACAGCAGCCAAGGTTTCTCCACGCTGTAAGCTGCTGGGAAGTTGTGCTGTGATAGCTAGTGGGGTGCCCGTTTTGAATTTCTTAGGGGCAGCCAAGCCAAGTCCAAGAGTTGGATGTACGGCAAACCCTCCAACTGTCCATTCGCCAGATGATATCGGTGTTCTCCGATTTACGGCGCCTTTTCCATCGTTACTGAAAAGTGTAATATAATAATTTTAATATGTGTGTTGCAGTTAGTATATAGGATGATTTCTAAAAGTCATTTTAAATTTTGACTGATTCTCAAATAAATTTGGTATTTCAGTTATGTGAAGTTATAATGATAAAACGGTAAAAACCAATATTTAAAAAAATATGATTTATTTCTTATTTGCTTTGCGTAGCAAAACGTGGTTATTCTGGACAACAGGTGACAATGTCACGTGATGTTCAGAAGTATTTGTACCTCTGCCAACTCCTTCGGGGATATACGGCGTGAACGTTTAAGTTTGAGTTGAGTTTCTTTGCGTATATGTTTTGAAATATTTTACCCCAATGTGAAATTGGCCAGCATCCAAGTGCTTTGCGGAGTAACACTGAGATAAAACCGTGGTCCTGGTGATGGCGGTAGTCTGCTGAATGCGTATGGTCCTGCTAATGGTGGTCTCGTGCCAGTTTCATAGCTTTGAGGCAGCTGACCAGCTAGAATAAGAACGGCAGCACGGTCAAAACAATTATTTAAGGTTTATTTCATTCGCATAGAGGTAAATATCAATATTAAAGATATTCAATCCCTTACAAAAATAAAAATTCCCATAGATAATCAAAGTTGTAATATTTTTTCCCTTTTAATTTCTATCTAAGCCGTATGATTACTAATAAAAAAATGTTACTACGATTATAAGAAAATCAAATTATTAGAAGTGTTCCTAAAATAAGCATTAACAATACAATAAATATACAGTGAAGTGAAGTATTTATTTATGTAAGTAAATTGGTATAATGTTTGGTTGATGATATTTAACAATAGTTTAGCATCAAAATTAGCTCACCTGCTTGCGGGATTACACTGTCAGACAATATAACTACTCCCGCGTTCAGGAAAACTTCAGCGGCGGAGTACCCGCCGAGATCGATGCCTTTTACGGGATGGTGATCTTCATTCTTGAATAAGGAGTGTTTGATTCCGATGAAGCTCTCGACTTCTCTTTCGATCTAATGGTTATTTAAAATGAAATATTTTCAATTACACTTATTTGCCATAGATATATATAAAAAAATATACTAGAAAGCAAAATTAGGAGACTACAATTAAGCATCTTATAGGTATGTACGTATTTATGAGAATAACATAACAGTATATTTCATAATACAATAAATGAAAATACGATCTACTAACGGTATGCATATCAAGACCATTTCCTAGTCCATCAGTAGAGGATAAACCGGTTACAATGGCTTTATCATCTTGAGCTAAAAGGGCTACGTGGGCACCTCCTTCACCAGAAACCCTTAACTCTACAGCCCCGCCTGGGCGAGACCCATCTCCAGAAACGTCAATGGATAACTGCAACGAAATTTCTTCATCAAATTTAAATATAATTATATCATGGAGAATTAAAATTAAAATAGACGTAATGGTACCTCATATTGCAACAGCTTGTTTAGCGGTACATAGATAGCAGATGCAACAATAGTACTTTCGGATGGGTCGAGTCGGGGATACCAAGTCAGTAGAATACTACCAGGCGTCATCGCTGCTGTTACTGGAATGGAAACATCCACACTGCGCCGAGCGGGGCTGAGCTAGAAAAATACACTCAATATTTATGTGGATGTATGTGAATAGTAATGTCAGTGGTGCAAGAGGAGAAATTTTCGTATGAAAGATTTAAGTAATAAATAGATATATTTTATTTCTAATTTGGTCAATTTACCTCTAAAGTTTTTGTAAGAATAATATCTCCTCGAGCAATAACTGCGTAGTTTAGTAGATCTACAGATTCTGTTGCAGTAATGCGAGCCCTCGTTTCGCTACCGATAGAACCTTGCGATAGAATTTCTATTGTAATAAATTGGCCGCCGGATGCTGCGCTACTTTGAACGTTGATAACCCTTTCCGATATCTCTTTGTACTTTATCTGAAAATAAAAAGCGTTTGAGAGTTCCAGAGGCCTGCGCTGGTGAAGTAAGCTTCATTTTGTTCAGCCAAATATTTATATACAAATATCGGAATCATGAAAAGTTATGATGCTGTATGAATATTGAGATATATATGATGCAACCAGATTTGCCACTGTCTTTTTAATTACCAGCTTTCAACTTAACAGGAAACTTTGTTATTTTGAGTGTCTAGCTAGATTGACAGCCTGGTTTAGTCTAGTTAAAAAAACTCGATATATAAGAAACGCAAATAATTTACCACTAAGTTTAATCTCGAGCTGGCGTGGGCTTGATCTGGTGTAATGCTGTAGGTAGCGCGACCTTTGTTTAGTTTAATTGTGGTAATATTCACTGGAGCTCCGTCATCCCACAATCTTTCGACGGAAACTTCATCGTCAGTTGACATTATTTGGCCTAATGAGTCAACTATTTCAATCTGAAAATATGTTAATTAAACATTGTAATAATTTTCTTATAGTAAAATAATAGTAATTAAGATTTTGAGGCTTCCTTAGTCAACAACTTATAGTATTGCTATGTTCGTCTAAAGAGTGTCTGTGCAAGACTTACCACGCAGCCATATAACCTGGTTATAACAGCCTGAATGCCTAAAAACTAATGTAATGAAATATTACTTGACCTCTTTACCTTGTTTCGTTTTTTTTATTAAAATATTTCATGTGTTGGAATATAATGGAAATCTTTTTTCAATTAGAATGATTTAAAGCTAAAAATTAGGAGCAAATTCGAAATGTTTTCAGCTCTATTAAAATAAACTTAATAACGAGCGTTTACCTAGCTTTAATAGAGATTACTTATATTAATAAGTCAAAAACACTAATCCAAACTACTTTTTTAACTTGTAAGTTTACGATAAATATAGTTTTCAAAACTGTAAGTTTAACTAGAAAATATTCCGTTCTTAATGAGGTTTTATGTTTTTTGACAGATGCTTACCTTATAATATGTTACTTTCTATGCTCAATATTTTATAAATCCATACTTGCTAGTATGGAATTTTTCGCTTCGGCAATTTTAGTTAATTTATTTTGTTTATTTAAACATTTGTCTTACCTGTACATTAAATGGCAACATAGGTTTAAAGTTGTCAGGAGCTGTCACTTTAAGCCTGTAAGGAGTTCGCAATAAGAGTATTCGAGCGGAAACATTTTGCCTTATTAAAGTATTTTTTTCCTCTAAAACGGCTTCAATTACAAGAGGTCGGGCCGCGTCTTCAGCTAGCTCTAGGTCTGTTTTAAGATCATATGTTATTTCCGTCTGTCCATTGAAATCCAATACTTTGCGTGAAGGTGATGAAAACACTGGTTGCAGTACACCAGAGAAGAACACAGCATATGCAGACAAAGTCAATTCACCAACAACAGGTAATCCGTTGAAATGTCTGAAAGAAAATTAATGTTTGCAACTTACGGAAGTTATTCGACTCCATATCAATTACTTTCCCATTCAAAGAATCTAAGTGAAATTACTGGAAGAATAACATTATTACGGAGAAAATTTAGTAATGAGACAATACAACTTCGCTTAAAACGATAACAATACAATTGTAAATCTTTGAAGTTAGTGTCATTTTGTTCGATGATATTACTTTCTACAAACATTCCGTTTGGCAGCGTGCTGCATTGTTTGATCGTGAGAATGAGATGGTTTAGTCGTATCTCTGACATCGAAGCTTTTCCATTGTTTCAACGAAATGCTAGTACCGTGAAAACAAACTTACTTGGCTGTGACATTGACGACAAAACGACCGTCTTTAAACAATATTTCTTTCGGCATCTGAATATCCATTTGGAATTTAGGCATCACATAGTCTGCTACTAAGATATTCCTTGTGTATATCTGTCCGCGTATTTCCACCTTTAAACAAAACAAGATGATGTATATTAAAAATACAGATGTGAGTCAAATATGAAGTAGAAGTAAAAACCTTACAAAATTGAATATTTTAGATTTAATAAGAATGTTTCTACAAGTAAGTATGTGATATATAAGAAGTTTTGAAGTCAGGAGTAATTAGTTATTTCTTGGTGAATTCCAAACACAACATATCTTCTTATAAATAACAATAATATCCATAAAAGGTTTTGTCAATTAATATTAATATTTTAATCGGCAACATGCCTCGTAAATAACCGAAATATAAGCAAAAGGCTAAAGCTAGACCGATGGAGAAGTATTTTTGTAAACTCCAGGTAAATACTTGGGGTCCTATATCTACGAAAGTGTCTTCTGTATAATCGTAAATCTTGAATTTTATATTTCTAGAAAATAAACAACTTATATAAACAGATAAATGCCAACGAATGATGTATAAATTGATAGGAAAAATAATATTCCAATGTTTTGTCATGCGCTATAATAAATTAAACTATATCTTCAATAAGATAAAGGTCTTGTAAAATGTAAATATACTATAGTATGAATGGTGGGCAAGTATGCATACTAAGTTATCTGCAAGAAATATTGTGTCTGCAACTGCAATAGTGGTCGAGCAGGTTTGGAGGCTGATTGAGATCAGTGTGTTAGCCTGACTTGTCGTAGCTTCATTCCAAGTTTTGTTATATCGACTGTGTTGTGTGTTTGCTTCCGTAACACGACACTAAGGCTTGCTGCACAGCCTATTTTATAGTGGTGACTTTAGTCATAACGTTATTTTGAAATAAAACGTTTCCTACTGTGAAAGTTACTTCCTTGAAGACGTTTTCTTTCATTAATTATAGTTTAGCTTGTTTCTATAAACATTGATATCGTTACAAGCTCAGAAATTTCAGAGTGAAATGACCAAAGAACGAAAAAAAATATATTTGTACATTTCTGAAAGAAAAGAGGATGCTTAACTTAAATTCTCAGTTAGAATAGAACATCCACAATATAAAGCAATACTTTTTTATTTCTTAAAAGTTAGGCTAGCTATGTATTTTTAGTTATACAAGCAAAACTTTCTAAAGAAACTTCTTAAAATTAAACTCGTAATAAATCCTCCTCCAATAATTGAATGCCCAGTTCATAATGAGCCTTTGTTCTCGTAATGAGATCGCTACGAGCATGCATCATGATATTCACCTGTATGGTCCACTCGCCGAGCGCGGGCTGGTCAGCCAGGGGCAGCTCGGCCGCCAGCACCCCGCGATGCGGCGCGGCGGCCGGCCACTGCCGCACGGGCGAGCCGCGCGCGTCCAGCACACTCAGCTCCGCCGGCTCGACCAGCGGCACCAGGTACCTGCGACAAGCCAGCGGTCATTGCCCCGGCTCGATGCCGTAATCGCACGTCATCTCACGCACTCGCTATACAGCGCTGCGAAATCGAAAGTATTGTCGCAACCCGCGGTTTGTACGGAATCGGAGCTTTTCGACTTTCTTGATTCGTTTTGTATTGGTTTACAAGTATCGATTAATAAAAATATATTTGCACTCTTGAGAATATGACTTGTAATTATATATTTTATATGGAGATATATATTCGTGTGGGCAATGGGGTAGTCCATGATACAGGAAATCAAAATTTGTTTGGTGTTTCCTTTTTGCTCTCTACATATTGAACTTGTCGTTTATAATATTGTTTTATAGTTATCTAAGTAGGAAAATAACGATATAAGGTGGTTATTAGAAGTTATTGTAATGTTCATCTTGTAATATTCATGTATGTACAGCACGAAATGCGTTACATAACCTACCATGTCAAACAATATCTACGAAAAACACGGTTTAAGGTGAATTGTGCGAAATAGGCAATTACTTTTTATTTGATGCTCTACATAATTACTGTCACGCTCTCATGTCTAAATGGCTTTGCTATTCGAAATTTTGAAACAGTTAAGATTAATGCCTTACAGATTGTGATAACTAGAGAATAATCTATTATGCCTGGTACTCACTTATCCAATGCAATAACTCTGAAATTGATGGTATCTCCGGGTTGGTACACTCGTTTGTCAGTTTGTATGAAGATGCAGAAACTGCGAGGCTGGTAGACCAGCGGTGCAGACGATGAGAACTGCGGCCCCGACGTCGACCTGGCCACCAGCGAGTACTGGCCGGGGCCCGGGTCACCGAGCTGGAATTCAACGGAGTTAGAACATTCTACAAGGTACAATAAAGCTACTTTAAAACTTTACTTATAAAACGGATTTGCGGATTACCGCTGTTATTAATGTCTTTACATACTCACGGCTGTAAATCCCTTAACGGGGTAGCCAGAGCTTTGGAATGAGAAATTTCTCAGCCACTTTTGGAAGTTGATTGGTTATTAATGTCCGTAAGTCTTATTTATGTAAAACATTTGAGATTAAAATATTAGATGATATGTTTTGTATATTTACTTTTAAAATACCTCAACAATCTTTTCTATTCACCTCCTATACTCACAGCTATAAGTTTCAAGAAGAAATAGCCGGAGCTACGGAGATGATGATTTGAGATGAGCACTTCCTCAGCCGCTTTTAGAAATTGATTGTAGAAAACATGGTAAAATTTAGCTTAGCATCGTTGGTTATGGGTCTCCAGCTATATCGACCAATAATATCTTAAAAAGCTCCGTTCCGATATCTTAACTTCCTCACCTCAAGATCGACGACCCTGGAGGCAGCCGGCGGTATCTGCAGCTCCCTCCCATGGGCGAATTGTTCCCCGTTAGCTCTACGACCTTCCACGGCTATGTACAACGTCTGCGGCCGGGAGCCACCGGATGCCGCCACGCGGAATGCCGTGTGGGGACGTAGTATTCGCGGACCAATTACTGTCACACTAGAAATGGTTGAACGGGGGATAAGCTTATTGAAGCCATTTAATAGCTTTTTTTTAAATAACCATATTTACATGAAAAATCTTATAAGAAACAGCCACAACATTTATAGGATAAGTTCAGACTAAAATAAGCAACTTCTAAGACTCAAAACAACTTGTACAAAGATTAATGTAGGATAACATAACATAAATCCGAGTATCTCCGAAGAGGTAGGCAGAGGTACTAATATTTCTGAACATCAGAGTACCCACGTTTTGCATGGACAGTGTACTCACGTGATAGGGGGCAGGCCTATAGCCGTTTTGTACGAATACACTGTCACATGACTAAGTACAACTTAGCCATGTAGGTAGCCTCACGATGTTTTTCCTCACTGTTAACAACCATGATAAATTAACCACACATATGTCTTTAGAAAAGACTAGTCGTTTGCACGATAACCGGTATTCTACCCATTGAGCTATCACGTCGTTTATCAATGTAGGATTAGTACTAAGTATTTATATATTTTTTTGCAATGAAGTAGATTATGGAGAAGAAATCAAAAAAAGGAAAGAAAAGAAAAAATAAGGTATTAATGACTTACCATTGTATGAGTGCTGGTGCTAGTAATAAAAATAAGCATCCTGTATATAAAAGTCCCATTTTCCTGAAATAAAAAAGAACTATCACAATTTTTTATGAGTATTTAGTCTTTCATCATTTTAGCTCAGTGTGAAAAAAAGGCTTTGCCTTAAAAATGCCTTAAATGCAGGAGACATGGGTTCCTGAATGTGGCCTGTATTGTATCGTTTCTAAAATATGTGTGTTTAATTTATTGTGAGAACTAGGTGTGAGTGTCAGTTTTAAAAGGTAACACACGGATGCGTCATCGCTCGCTTATGTATCATTATAAAAAGTAGGATATACATAAAACAATTTTTCAGAAAACCTGATGTTGAGTTGAGATTTATTACCCCTTCGTTCATATACTATGTATTCCACATACAGTTTATCTTACTTATTCGAAATAAATTCGTAGGCCCATATTGAAAGAGCTAAGAGCAAATCTTTTAATCTATAGGGGCTTATTGCAGCTATGCCTTCTTGAAGAAACTTGTGGCGCAACATCAAGCGTGGCTAAGTTTACAGTTTGCTTAGTAATGAAGCAGTGCATACGTTAAATCGGATCTGCATCACTCCTATCAAAGATTCAGTTATGCAGGTGACTGGCTTCTACCTATATATAATTAGACTTTGTTGTACATGAAACCTCTTGTGGGGATTATTTTATTAATAAATTAAGGAAAGAAAATTTTTGACACCAGCAGGATTTGAACCCGCGACATCCCGGTCTACGCCCCGGAGGAGGTAGAGGACGCTGACACCAGTAAGGTGTTAAGAAGCAAGAAAGGACAAATTTCGCAACAGTAGTGGTTACTTGGCACCATAGCTCAGTTGGCAGAGCGACTACTGGTGTCGAATATTTTCTTTCCTTAAATCTACGTATACTTACTTAATAATAGTAAAAAACGATTATTATTTTTTCAAAACTACATATTCAATTCAAAAAATTCAACATGTATTTTTGGAAGTAAACGTATTGTCGGTGTAGGCGCTGGTATCTGAGGTGAGACGCTCGTATTTGTTTCCTTGAGCTGAACCATATACGGTAGTCGTAAGGTTCATTCCGCATTACGAAATGCTTGCACATATTTTTCATTTATCTGACAAAATGTGATGTGTGTAATTTACTCTGTCAATACTAAAATATATGATATATTCATTTTACACATTTTAAACATTTAATATGAATGTTTATGGGGAAAATATTGTAAAATATAGTATGTTGACGATGGATAGCCACATCGGTAAACAAATACTTAAAAATTTACAAATACAATTATTTTGTTTATATTTTGTAAATCCGAGGTTTTATGTATACTTGTCGTCGTTAAATACATTACGAATAAGTTTTCTTCGCACGATTTGTTGAACATTGTCATAGTTATAAATAGCTCGGTTTAATGCAAAACTATTCACACAACACAAGCTATGACAAGTCTAATACAAAAAGGTGGTATTTTAGAATCGAATATTGTGATAAATTTTATCTCATCGTCCTTGTGAGTGTGACACAGCCTGTCTGACTCACTGAATAAACACAGTGCGTCGGCGGACCAGCCTTACCCTAATTGGAAAATGTGTTACGTAGATCGATATAATATTTTAGAACAAAATAATGTGCATTTTGTAGGACTTGAAGACATAAACGTATATTATTTTGGTAATGCGTACTTTCTCTTAATGTTTATTGTATTTCAACGACTCGAAAACAATGTCAGATACTCGCCTTTGCGCCTCTTTAGATCAGAAAAATCATCCAACAAAGTATCATGAAATTTAAAGGTCACTGCCGAACTTAGTAGTACCCAAGTACTTTTCACTTATTTTCAAATCGTTTTGTTTGGCAATCTTCTGCAGTACCTTAAATGGTGACATTTAAATAATCCATAGCGGACATATATTACAACCAAACCAACCTTTTCTAAATATCAGTTTAGATATTTTCCACGTAACTTAACACTATATCACAGATAAAGTCCGAAATAATACATAGTTTGTAATAAACGCGGCGCTTGGAGGCGCGCGACGGTTGGCCGCCGAGTGTAGTGAGACTAACTGATGTGTCGGTGGGGGGTGGCGCAGGCAGTGTGCGCCTACGCAGCCTGCAGGTGGGGCGAGAGAAGGCTCTCCGCGAAAACTGCGCCACTGACCGTGGACGTAACGCCGGCCCACGCTGCATCCCGCATTATATGTATTGACCATCAAATATTCATCTTGAATTATGCAAGTTGTATGGTGTCGCGGTAATGAACGAGTATTATTTTATTAATAAGGCCGTTTTCGATGTTTCTGTGTTACAGCGATTCTAGTTAAGTTCTTCTTTATATTATAACAACTTGAATTACTGATGTTGCTCTTAAGTAACAGCGCTGATGTACAGTCGAAAAACAACTTTCAATGTAATGCCATACATACATATACTCACAGCTATAAATCCCTTGAAGAAGTAGCCAGAGCTAGGGAATTCGAAATTCCTCAGCCACTTTTGGAAGTTGCGTGGGGAAGATGATGAAATAAAGGTTGTCGGTGATGGTTCTCCAACCGCATGGCCCAAAAATCCCTTAAATATATTGATATAAATTAATACAATACCCTTAGTTGCCTCATACGAACACCCACCAGAAGAAATAGGGTAGTGCTATTCTAAGCCGGTACTAAACAGCAAATATGTAATGAATTAATTTTATTTAATGTGTTGAAAATTGGCATAGTAAGGATATGGGTTCAAATCTGTTTTCATGAATATATATCTTATAGGTTTCTAGTTCATAAGTTGTGAGTATGTGTGGTAATTTAATTTGGATTATTATTTTATGTAAAGTGTCGGCTTAGAATAGCACTACCCTATCTCTTCTCGACTCTAATCCGAAACTACGCAGCTATATATTTTTGTTTCTCTTGCACTATATACATTTACTAAAAATAAGGAACTTACGTACGAGTACGTATGGTCGCGTGATTGGGACTATTGCATATATTACAACCTCATTATTGGACCGTAATATAGATTGATATATAGATATGAAGGCATATGCAACATGTAACACTTACTAATTATTTATTTATTAATTAGCCTGTATTTTTTTTATAAGACTGCTGTGTAGTGTCGGATTAAAGTAGCATTACCCCTTTTCTACATTTGGGTGTTCGTAAGAGGCTACTAAGGGCATTGGGGCTGAAGGGTTATTGTTGGAGACCCATCACAAGGAATTTTATCTTACAAAATTTTCCCCCCTCAACTTCCAATAGTGGCTGAGATTTTTTTTATTCTGTAATTCTCATGCCCATTAGGGTAGGCAGAGACCATAAACAATGTTGATAACTATCTCTTGCTTCCATAGATACTTGCTTCCCTTTCATTCAGAAAAATAATCCAACAAAGTATCTTGAAAACTAATGGTCGCTGCAGTTACAAACGGTTATGTAAATCATTCATATCATTTCACTGAGTAAATACTTAATAAAAATTTATAAAGAATGGATCACCCTAGGAAGTATAGCATATTTTACTTAGTAGCTATATGCAGGTTATATGCAGAAAGGTATAAAGTATTTTTTTAAATATTACGTTCGTCAATGCACTATGATTTTTCAAAATCTTTTTCAATAGATATGTAGTTGCCAGTTTTGGTTTATTAAGTATTTTTTTGGTAGTTGTGCCTCTCGAATAAGTGGCAAAAATATAAGCAGAAAAAAGACATTTTTTTCGTCCTAGTTCAAGGATATTAATGTTTTTAAAAATATGCATTATACCCCATTTCATGCTCTTTGATCCTGAATTTATTTGGTTATTCTCGCTTATGTGGTTTAACTAATATCACATTTTAAAAATTACCATTATTTTTTTGTTATTTTCGTAAATAACTCTTAGACAAAAGAAGTTCAAGGGCTGATATTACGCATATAAGGTTTTTAGGGTCTGACACTACTGCACATCAAATTACAACCCTATCCCCTGCGGAGGGGGGCAAACTTCTTAGGTTTGCCTGCTAGACGTCGAAAATGATTATAATTAATATTATTTTGAAAAATTTACAAAGCCTAGGGTTGCAATATTTAAGTTGTTATAGGCAGGACAAATTGCACGACGTAACGCCCGCCGCTGCGACTCTAAGGTTCTAAAGCGGCGGCAAGGTATGGTCGCAGTGTAGGCCTCTCATCTAAAAATCACATGGTGGATCACCGACTTGTTAATGTTCACGAGAAGCCAATGACTGCGGCCAATACAGGAACGGTCGGTGTTGAGATCTTTGGGAAGCCAATTTTCAGAAGTGGCTGATGATGTTGGTGTTCATTGTCGGTCATGAGGCTTCTACCAAAGATCTCTGCGGCTGGTCACACCAACTCTACTTACATTTTATGAAGAACAGTTAATTACTATTTGATGGTTTACAATTCACAAGTGGTACATACATACATACATATATACATACATATATACATACTCGTACATATACTCAGGGCAAAAAAAACAGAAGTCAGAATTAAATTACAGACTTTAGTAAAAAACAAAACAAATACTCAGCCAATATTGAAAGTTAAAGAAATAATAGATTTTTAGTTTGCAAAGGATTTTAAAAAACCATATTACCCAAACCAAGTCTTGAAATCCGCGGGAAGAAAGAGTTAGTGCTATTCTAAGCTGACACTACAAGTGGATAAGGGAAGAAATATAGAAAAGTATATTTCAGTCCACTATTTAACTTAATAAAATAATGCAACGGTGCCTGGGCCCTTCCAAGCTTTAATAGTATAATAATATGTCATAATGCCGTATTTAGCAGAGTTGAATAAAATATTCAAATATATAAGTATGCAAGTAGTAGTTTTTCTACATTAATTCCTTTTATTATCCATATAAATATTAAAAAGTTCTAACTGCTTCCTATTACAGTATTAAACATCAATTATTATATTTATTTATGTATCAATCTAACATAATAGTCCAATGGGTAGAACACCCGCCTGCAAACAGACAGGCGTGAGTTCAAATCCCGGGTCGGGCCTACACCATGTGTCGTTAATTTATCATGGTTGTTAAAAGTGAGGGAAAACATCGTGAGGAAACCCACATGGCCGAGTTGTACTTGGCTATGTAACAGTGTTTTCATACAAAACGGCGATATGCCTGCCCCCTATCTCGTGAGTACACTGTCTAAGCAAAACGTGGGTACCTACTTTGGACACTAGGTGGCGATGTCACGTTGTTCATAAGTATTGGTACCTCTGCCAACCCCTTCGGGGATAAACGGCGTGAACGTTTATGTTATGTTATGTATCAATCTAACATTACAAATTTCATTCAGTAAGAAAAGAGTCCAGCGCACTAATAAGATATCAGAGTAGGGAAAAGGTTATTGGAGATGGATCTACAAACACATCCTCCAAAGCCCCTTAAAAGAACAATACATACAAACCCTCTTAATCACCTCTTACGATACTCGCGGCAAATAGTCTCTATAAATCTGTCTCTCTGTGGTCGTTCTGAGCATCATAAGAACATGTTCTTAGTCTAGAACTGTATTAAATAAAACATACAATTAAATAAAAATGCAAGTAGTCCTTTAATAAGTTAATAAATTTTATTCATTTAAGTAGTCTTTACGTTTAAACTGTATCTAATATGCTACGAGTATTAAGTATATTTAATTAAGCATCAATGTAACATTACAAATTTCAATCAGCAAGAAACGATTCCAGCGCACTGATATCCTTAGAATCAGTATTATCAAGCGGTCCATTAGTTTCGGCCTTCCCAGCCGCCCGCCGCTGCTAAAGTTATATTATCTTGCAGCGCGGACGCCAGGGCCGTCTCCAGCCGCGCCACCGCATCGCAACGCACTCTGCTTGTAAGGCCACTCGCCCCAATACCCAGAGTCGCCTCTTACGACACCCACGGGTGGAAATTAGTTAAAGCTATTCTAAATTTACACTACAAGAGATTAATAGAAGAATCTACTAAAGCTTCAGTCGACTATATTTTTAGCTTAATTAAATAATGCAACATTCCCGGGGCCGCCCGGCTCGCCCCGTTCCGAACTTATATTTCGCACTCTCAGAACGAAAGAGGCTCAAGTCCAAAAATAGTGATATTGAGTTACAATTATAGATAGACATATAAAAGTATGCTCTATCCGATGAATAGTAAAACAAAGGCACTTATTGTTAAAAAATAGGATAGCGAATTTTGCGTTCCTATAACAATAAGTGCCTTTGTTTTAGAGCATACTTTTTTATGCCTCTCTATGATTGTAACTCAATATCACTATTTTTGGGCTTGAGCCTCTTTTGCTCTGAGAGTGCGACTTGTATGACAACATGGCTATGTAACATCGTTGTCTTAACCAGTCTTGGATAAAAGAATAAATAAATAAGAATACAAACAGTATGTTGTTTTATAAATTAATTTATTTTATCTCCCTAGTAATATTCAAAAGATCAAACTATATCTCATAACATTTATTGATGCATCAGCTAAAAATTACAATTTTCAATCAGCAAGAAACGAGTCCAGCGCACTGATATCCTTAGAATCAGGAGTATCAAGCGTATTAGTTTCGGCCTTCCCAGCCGCCGCTGCCAAAGTCACATTGTCTTGCAGCGCGGACGCCAGGGCCGTCTCTAGCCGCGCCACTGCAGCGCGCTCGGCTTCTAAAGCTGCTCGCAATTCTGTGGACTCATCTGAGTCCGTGCAGACTATGCGTTTGTTCAAAGATGAGGATTTTATGATATCATCTTGATCTTTGAGACGACATTGAAGTTCTGCGACTAGGATGTTGAGCCGTGCTATGTCAGCTGAAAGTAAAAAGGTTATGATGGTTGTACAAAGTGCCAATGTTGATTGAGAATTTAAAGCTCTGGACACAATTTTTAGGATTGTTACTGTAGAATATATAGTTGAGTATGAATGCCGAAGATTTACCATTTTAATTTTGAGGAAAGTATACCATATGTTTTGATCACCAAAAACACCTATGTGTATGTATATATACATATAAACCTACTTTGTGTATATTGGTGTTAAAAATATGTAATATGAGTAATATACATGACACAAAATGAATATTGTAATAAAACCATTAATTTAATTTTAAGTAAAAACATAAACGTTCACGCCGTTTTATCCCCGAAGGGGTTGGCAGAGGTACCAATACTCCTGAACTCACATGGCAAGCGCCATCTAGTTTCCAGAGAAAGTACCCACGTTTTGCTTAGACAGTGTACTCACGTGATAGGGGGCAGGCCTATCGCCGTTTTGTACGAATACACTGTCACATGACTAAGTACACCTCAGCCATGTGGGTTTCCTCACGATGTTTTCCCTCACCGTTAGCAACCATGATAAATTAACCACACATATGACTTTAGAAAAGACAAATTGGTGTAGGCCCGTCCCAGGATTGGAACTCACGCCCTTCTGTTTTTCGGGCGGGTGTTCTTACCCACTGGACTATCATGTCGCTAGTAAAAAGGAACAACAATACTTACTGAGAGCCATCCTCATGGGAAATGATGGTGAGCTTGTATTCCGCCCGAGATATCATGAGGTAAGTTTTGCATATTGTCAAGTGACAGACTATCTCTCTACTCCATACTACTCCATTTATCACAATTTTTATACTCTCACTCCCACACACATAGGGATGTGCATTTTTTCATTCTTAATGCAGTAATTTTACTTTACTTCCCTAATTGTACCCTCGATCAACTCAATATACCTTATTTTTTTAACACATAAACATAAACGTTTACGACGAATATCCGCAAAGGGGTTGGCAGAGGTACTAAGTATGTAAGGAATAAATTACCTACAACTGACGCAGAAACGTTACGGCAAGATGTTTCGTTAATATTACGCAGAGCAAAGTTACCGAAAAGTAACGTTTCCACAGAGCGGAGCGTCAACCTCTTAGGAATTTGAGAGAGAACCAGGACATACAAGTTCTTAAAGCGGATAATGCTACAGTGGTGATCAATTCAGAGGACTATGACACCAAAATACGTAATTTGTTGGGTGACACTAATATTTACAAGCCTGTGTCCTATAATCACACGGCCAGAGTAAAACGACGAATACGCGCAGTGATCCGGGATAGCAAGGATCTTTTCGAGGAGGAGGATTACGAACGATTGTACAAACCTACTATAACATAAAGCCAATGTTCCACAGAGACCTATAGTGAGCCAAATAAAGTCACCTACTTATTATTTGGCAAAATATGTGGCGTCGTCGTCGGTACTACAACCGTTAGTGTGCAATATTTCTTCTTTTGTGAAGGATTCGCGTCATTTTATTGATATAATTAAGGACATCAGACTGGACCCAGGTGACATAATAGTTAGTTTTGACGTTGAGTCACTTTTCACCAATGTTCCAGTCAAAGAATGTGTACACTTAATTAAGGATATGTTAAGGACGAATGGTATGCCGGAGGGGTACATCACATTGATAAGGAACTGTTTAGAGGGGAATTACTTTTTATATCATGGGCAACACTACCTCCAGATAGTTGGCGTAGCTATGGGAAGTCCAGTGGCACCAGTCATGGCTAATATATGGATGGAACATTTTGAATCCATAATAATAACGAACACCTTTAACATCAAATTATGGAAGAGATATGTCAATGATGTATTTTGTATTATGAAAGGTAATAGGCCGGAGATAGAACAGTTTCTTACATACCTAAACTCTGTACATTATAAGGTAAAGTTCACTTATAAACCAGAATAGATGGAATTCTGCCATTCCTTGACGTCAAAGTGATGAGGAGACCGGATGGATCACTAGCACACACCGTTTACAGGCAGCGCAAGACCAGTCGTTGTGGAGATCTTTGGGAGAGGCCTTTATTTCTCAGTGGACGTTTATTAGCTTTAGATGATGATGAAGAAAATTTTATCGAAAAAACCAGTTATCGGTAGGTAGCAGTTTTCATAAAAATACATACACACTTTGCTAAGGCGAACAACGCTATGTCAATTCATAAGACACTCGTACTTAAAGACCTACTTTGCTAAGATCTACTTGCATCCGTAGAAAATGTATCACTGATCCCAGTTACCGTTAGCGGCGACCAGCTCCTTGGCAGTGTGCTGCAGCTCGGCGGCGGCCAGTCTTCGCTCCCGCGCATGCGCCGCCGCCGCCAGCCGCGCGCGTTCCCGCAGCTCCGCGCCGCTCGCCGCGCTGCGCTCCACGCGACGGAGCTCGCTCTCCAGGCGACCCGCTTCTCTGATTTACCACTTAGTTACTTAGGCAAAAGTTGAATCACTAATTTTCAAAAAGGGACATCCTTTCTAATCCATACTAATATTATAAATGGGAAAGTGAGTTTGTTTGTTTGTTTGTTCCGCTTTCACGCCGTAAATACTCAACCGATTGCTTTGAAATTTTTCAGATGTGTAGTTAGAAGTCTAAATTAAATAATAAGGTACTTTTTATCCCGGAAAAAAATATGTTCCCACGGGAAATCAAAAATATTGTTTGCTTGCTGGATGCATTGGAGATGGCGCTGTGTATCGTTTAAAACAACGTAATATATTGTAAACTAATATAAAAATCAAGATTTAGAAGCTTAATGGTACGATAATGGATCCCCGAAAATAAGGAACTCCCGAGGGATGACGAACTATTTTTTGATCGTATAAAAATTTTGGTATTACGAGTATGTAAACTGGATGCAAAAAATGAAGTCCACGCGGACGAAGTCGCGGGGCAAAAAGCTAGTTAATGTTATAAATCGGAAAAAGAGATTGTTTGTTTGTTCCATTTTCACTTTTTGCAGACGTATAGTTAGAAGTTTGGATTAAATAATAGAGTACTTTTTATTCCGTAAAAATGTTATTCCCGTTCATTCATTTAATTCCCGCGATATAACAGAAATACACACGGGCGAAGGCGTGGGCGGAACCCTAGTAGTACATAAAAGAATCCTAGGACAGCAACCAAAAGGCCGGTTGCAACATTGCCATCGAGCATGGCAAAAGGTTTGAAAATCTTGGGAACCGTTCCATGGATAATGTACTGGGGTCATTGTTACAAATATCATTACTTACTTATGATTTCACTTCAGGGGTATAAATTGAATATTACTTTATATTTTTAAATATGATTTCCGTTGCTGTTTTAATAGATTTATGTATTTTAATATCTTTTTAACATGGGTGAGGAGAGGAATCGATAATTAGCTTCGTGACTAGGTCAATGATAAGCTACCCCTCTTTCTAATGTTAAACCGTGAGAATATGTACAAACACTGTCTATATTTTTAAAAGCTATACCCATAATAAATCTCTGTCCTACAAAAATATGCAATTACAGGGACATGTCTTTCGAACATTTTAGGATAAACAACGAGTAGAGAAACTACAATAAGCTATTTACTTGTGAGCAAAGTCCGTAGCGTGTACCACTCTATCCTGTAGTTCCTGATATTGCCGCTGCAGGTTCACGTGCAGCGACTGTAAGGGGCGTAGTTGCTGTAACTCTCTCTCAGTGGAAGTTACCTGGGACGATAGTTCTGTACACTTTTCTTCCAGTATTATGCGTTCGCGTTCCTGTAATTATACACAAAGTAAATGATGATTTCTAATTCCTTAGTTCTGGCTACCCCTTCTAGAGATTTATAGCCGTGAGTATATGTCTGTAGGCGATTGATAGTCTCTTCTCACTTCAATGGAAACTGTTTGTATTTATGTAAGAATGAACTTAACGGACAGATCAAGTGATATCGTAGGAGAGAGAAGTACCTAACTAAAATCACATACATGACGAGGTTCATTAAAACAAGGATGATAACTAACCAAATTTCTTATTATATACTTCACAATTCTAATTATTCCTTTAACGTAATTTTTCCTAAGATTAGGTGCGTATTTGTACAATGAGTATATTATTTTTGATCTCAAATGTTTTCTGAAACCGGAGTGATTGAGTTGTACAAGTTTCAAATAGTGTAGTATTTGGCAAAAAAAGGAGCTGCTAAAGTAGAGGTGTGCCGTTGGTATAATGGATTTCAGCACGACCATTTTTTCATAGGTATTTAGAAATTATATTGCTACTTATAATATTTCCACTAGAGATTAGTTAAATCATACCATTTAACTCGTTTTTTACTTATGATTCGCAAAGTTCTTACAAAATATAACATTCACATCTTCATTTTAGGAACTAGTCCTCCTCTAACCTGTTTAATGAGAACGAGTATGTGTTTCTTCCAAAAAAAAATATGAATACGATACAAAAACGTGGCCTGCCACTAGTCAATTGAGTGAGAAAAAATAACCTACAACTTATAAAAGAGGACTTATCAGTAAAAGCGCGTAAAAGATTTGGAAGTGTATCTATAAAGTTGAGTTATTGTGCGTTGTTGAGATTATAAGATGTAAGTCGATTTCAGAGTTACAGCCGGCCGGCATCTGAATTTTGAATAAAAAGGAAGAAAAGAAGTGGAATGCAGTGCAGCCTAGCTTAAGTTATATTACATTCTATTAATATTATAAATGTGAAAGTTTAGATACTTGGACGTTTGTGTGTTTGAGGTTAAAAAGGCTTCTCAATTACAGAATGTATATGAATGAAATTTAGCAGACTGCTAGATAATAACCCCAATTATCAAATACTGTTTATCTCGGAAAAAATTGACCAATAAAATATTCACGCCTGATTGAACTCAGAGTACCGGAAAAGACGCGTAAAGTTTGGCGCAAGCAAATTTACAGTACAAAGTCCATCGGGTCAGCTTGTACATACATATACTCACGGCCATAAATCCCAAAAAGGGGTAGACAGAGCTTTAGAGCACCTCCGCCACTTTTGGAAATTGTTGGGGGACAAGATGTTAGAAATAAAGTATTGTTGGTGATGGGTTCCCAACCGCATCGCCCAAAACCACTTAAAAGCCCCATACCCTTGGTCGCCTCTTACGACACCCTGGGGTAGAAAGGGGTAGTGACATTCTAAGCCGCCACTACATGGCAATATAAATTAATAGTTACAGCCAAATCGTGCAGCATTTTGTCGGAAGCAAGTTCATCTTGCAAGGCTGCGAGTGCGGCAGTGGCCTGCGCTCCTCCAGAAGTGGCAGCCGCGGCGCTCGCCTGGGCTTCAGCTGCAGCGCGCTCGGCGGCCCAGCGCGCGGACTCCGACGAATCGGCCCTGTTCGACTCTACTCGCAAAGATTCCCGCAATCGATTTTCTGATATCTGCTTAAATATGTATTTATTATTATTTGTATTTGAAATGAGAATGTGTCGTAAAAATCCCTTCACTATGCCTTCACTATCCTAAATTTAACTTTCAGAGAATAACTGTTTACTAAGTACTTAAGTACTTAAGATTGCTTTTATGAATATGAATTTATAATGATGTGTAAAGAACTCACCGTAATTGATTGAAATTCACCAACTAACTCTAGAAATTGTTTTTCAAAACTTTCAAATTCTGTATCGTCGATACCCATGGTGGCAAATGGAATAACAATAACAATACGAAGAATGCAAAAAAGACAATTATACTCTTAGAAAGACAAAAATAATATTACAAACTAAAGCTGTCGAAAATAAATAAATAAAAAAATGGCGGGATTCCGGTATGGGCGGTGTTATTTTGGCGGGGCAGCTTGCAAGAATTTACGTTTGCAGCTTTCGCGCCTTTAGTTAGTTTTTTCGTGGTTTGGATACACTATAGCTTTGAGCCAATAATAGTAAGGAGAGACATTATTTTAGAAAAAAAATAAAAATAAAATGATATTCATCATCGTCATCAGTCAAAAACAGTATATCCCGAAGATACTTCTATCCCTCTCGTACTAGACATGAACCTTTAGCTATACACCCTCATCGCACCGTAGCTTTCACTGGAAGTTTTCGATATCACGCTACAAAGTGTTGGAATAATATCCCTCCACCCATCAGAGATTCTACTAGTAAATTTAAATTCAAAACGTTGCTGAAGACTCATTTACTTGAAATTCAAAGATTAAACATACCGAAATGCTTTGCACAATCTGTTGTCAACTTTCAGTGAAATAGGGTTATTTAAGTAGTGCTAAACTTATCAATTTTAAACATAATGTATGTCTTACATATTTATTATTTTTTATTTTGTAATTCTAGTCTGATTGTAACATTTATTTATTGACTCTTTTTATTATTAGTCATTTGCGTTGGAATATGTTAACCGTATTTAATGTTTTATTTGTAGGTATTTTTATGTTCTTTTTATGTTTGTGGCAGATGCTCAATTGATTTTTGTTTACCATAAAATGCTCTTAGGCTATACCTGAAAATCAGTGTTTTTGCTATATAGCATTTATAAACGCTGAGTTATGGCCTAGTTTGTGTTACCATAGCGCACATACCTTGCACATTTGTAATTTGTTTTTTTTCTTTTATTATCACACATTTTTACTTTTTACTTTAATTTTTCTATGTGTTTATGTGTTTTAATGTGTTTAATGTGTTTTAATGTGTTTAATGTGTTTTAATGTGTTGTATGTGATTGTTATGATAACATAAATAAAGTTTTTATCTATCTATCTATCTATCTATATATATATACCTATACATACATTTACTCACGCCATTAGTTCCCATTGGGGTAGGCAGAGACTATCGATTCCCACTCTGTGCGATGCTGATATACCTAGATGTAAAAAAAAACTAAAATTTTTGAAACATTGATAATTTATCATTTTCATCATAGTTTGACGTTTTATTTTGTAGCAGTGTAGTGTAGGCTTAGAATAGCATTACCCCATTTCTTCCAGTGGGTGTACGTAAGAGGCGATTAACGGTATTGAGGCTGTTAAGGGATTTTCGGGCGATGCGGTTGGAGACCCATCACCAACATTTTACCATCTTTACCCCATTCAACTTTGTAAAAGTGTGTGAGGAATTTCTAATTCCTTAGCTCTGGCTACCCATTCTAGGGATTTCCACACTACACAGCAAGTCCAAAATCCTGAACGTTTTGTACGGCAGGTTGAAAATACAAGTAATTCAATGTTCATTTTCATATAAAATGCGAAACAATGAATATTGTAAAATTTATTTATTCCTTTATTAATACTCCCACGTGTTGATTTATACTTTATTTTCTTCGAATTAAAATTCAATTGTACCTTTCTCTGTAAAAATAATTTGTAACATTTTGTTCGCTATTACGTATATTTTTAAATAAAAATTATGGTTGCCAACAAGAAAGCAATTTCTTGAGGTTCTAACGAGCTTATTGAGTTGCCTCAATAATTGAAATACGTCAATTCTTATTAAGTCTATGCCATTTTGCGTTGTACTTGCTAATGCTAGGGGAATATTAAAACGGGGGTTGTTATTCTCGGCTTCCACTTTACTATAAAAGAACAAGTTCTAAAATAATATTGCCATTTTTGTTTGTAGAAGCATAGTGGTAAGTATTAACTTAATCCTTTGAATTATAGATTTAGAATAAAACAGAAATAAGTATATATATTGTTTATCGTCATCATTATTTTATTATTAAACAGCATCATCATTTAATATATGTGCTTTTTGATGCCATCGTTTTGAAGCCCTAAATTTTTGGATTTGAATAGCGCCGCGCCGCCCCGTTTTTTTCTGTAGGTCGGCATATCATAATGCTCCATTTAAAATTCTATCGACGGAAATCCATGGATCATTGTCAATTCATGAAGTTTTAAAAATCCTTGATTGGGATGAAGTAGTGTCCTTTTAGTGTTTGTATTTTTTTAAATATTAGTTTTAATGAATTATCTTAGTCATTGACAGTCTTACATAGTCTAACAGTGGGCACAGGTGCCACTCTCCCCCTCCCTAGTCTAACTGACTAGCAATAGAATCTAAACAGTTACCCAAAGGTGATATATACTAAGCAAGAAACTGAATGTATATTTTATCTTTTGAAAGCCTGGGTATCGCGTGAAATTACTAAACGTCTAATATGGATACATCATGAAATAAATAAATCCAAAAATAATTCTGTTTGCGTCGAAATGAGCATATATTAACTTGAACTATTGTTTGCAGAACACCGCTGACGCCAAAATGCGTCTGCTAACTTTGGCGTCTTTAACACTGACAGTGGTGTTAATAATATCTCTGCGATGGTGCGAGGCCGGCCATCCTCGGCGGGTTTCTCTTGAAGATGAGGAGTTCCGGCGAGCCCCGCGACCGCGGCTGCGAGACTACTTCGTGAGGAGCCGCGCGCTGCGGAACGGCGGCGGCGGCGGCGGAGATGATGACGCGTTCGACGACTACGGACATCTGCGGTTCGGACGCTCCGGGGACGACTGACCCCGCACTCCCCCCCACCACCTACACCACCTCCACTACCAATAATGGCCGACCTCCCCACTACACCCGCTGATCACACTACCGACTGACTCCAAATCTGAAACACCACGGGCTGGTGTGGTGTTTCACACGACGTCTTACGAAGGTGGCAAATGAAACAATTCATTAATATTTCTAATTAATATAATTAAAATAAATATAATTTGCAACGACTGCTATTGTTACAATATAATTGTGTTAAATAATATTTATTTTTATGCCAACTGGACATCACTGGTTTACTAAGATTTCATTGAGGTACCTAGAAGTACAATTGGAGTGTTATCTTATTGTTAAAAAATAAAACATTTATATTGTGATCATTATTTTAAGTTGAAGATTTTATGTACATAAATGTAACATTGAATAAAAATCTGAATTATGCATTGAATAATTCGTTGTACTTATCAGATTTGGTTTTATTGTTATTCCCTGGGTGATGTGATGTACTCGTATGTGCTAGGGTAAAAAATGGTTGAGGAAAGAATATAGAAGTAAAATCCAATTAAAACCAAATTTATTATAAATTAAACATTATTATTAATCTTGTAACTCTATTTATTCCCAAAATTGTTGAATTGACCATCTGTCTGATTTTACTCTTTGAACCCCATGCAATTGTTGTCGACATTCAGTAAAACACTTTGAATAATAACGTTTCATAAAATACACCAACCTACATTTATCAATATACGAAGCTTATTATTATATTATAGGCACGCAATATATCACTACTAACAATTAAATTAATGAGACTAGTTAGTTCCTTTCCTAAAGTTGTACAGGTTAATAAAATTTAACTTGCTGAAAATAAAGCGTAATATGAGGCTAAGATAAAATGCATACTCAGTTTATATTCGAAATTAAGAAAAACACGAAATACGACGCAAATATGTCAGAAATAACTTGGACTGGTAGCACTTTATCTACACCCACAATAAACTTAATAGTAGTTATCGTTCCAAATTCATTCAGATAGATACAAAACAATTAGAGACACACTTGTTAATTTATCAAAGATCATATTTATTAAATTATTATATATTATACAAAGACGATCCATATTTTTTATTAATATAACATTTATTTATCGTCCATACCTTTCAATCGCTATAGGGTTTTACATATATAATATTATTTTATAGTGGCTTGATATATGGCACCGTCAATCAAACACATTGAGTTTCTCTGTAAATCAAAGTTTTATTTCAGTTAATCTAAGAAACAAATCATGAAACAAATCAAACAAACATTAACTTACATACCTGTAAATCAAAGAAACGACATTAAATGTTATTATTCCGGTGTCGATTTCTTATTTTATTTAAAATTAGATATTAACCTATTCTTTGTAAAGAGAAATTTTTCTTATTTGACATTAACCAAAAGCGTGCGTCATGACCGTCACAGTTTACTCTTTCTTAAAAACTCTAAACTACCAAAGAGTTGCTATATGCGCGTGTAAATTCAAATAAAGGAAACTATAGTTTTCTTTACATCTCCCCCCCAAAAGAGATAAACAATGAGTAAAAGTGAATATAAACAATGAGGTTTATGTTCCCGGCATACACTCTTCACACGTAGATAGCAGGAGCCGGTGTGAGCTTCGATATGTGGAAGTAGTTAGACTCTGATCTCTTGTGATCAGTGTTTATCTTGTATATTGATGTAGATATTTTTTCTATAATCTTGTAGGGTCCTATTTTCAGTTCATCAAGTTTTTTCCTGTTTAATTTGTTCCCGTTTTCCACAAAAACCATGTCTCCTACGTTGAAGTCTATATATTTTCGATGCTTATCATAAATTGTCTTGTTATAATTATGTGATTTGATTGAGTTTTCTAGAGCTCTTCTCCTATCTTGGATTAAATCATGTTTAGTTCTTTCCTGTTTTAGCTCATTTGGCAAAATAGTGACATCTGTGCCATAAAGTAAGTATTTCGGAGCATATCCAGTAACTGTGTGCACTGTCTCGTTGTATTTCTTTACACAATTGTGTGCCACAGTCGTCCATGCCATTCTTGTATCTTGTTCATTTATTTTACATCTGATTTTGTTGACCAGCGTTTGGTTTAGTCTCTCATTCAAACCATTCGAGAAAGGTGAGTTTACTGCTGTAAATATGATTTGTATATTCTTCTCATCTAAAAAACTCTTGAAATCTCTTGAGTTGATACCTGGGTATTGGTCCGAGAGTATCAATTCTATGTCATCACATTCTGTACAACTTTTTATAAGTTTGATAAAATCATTTGCATTTTGTCTACTGGATGTTAGTATGTATGCATACCTTGTAAAATGATCTGATAATAGGTGTAAATATCTCTTTGTTGATCGGGATCCTCCAAAGCCTCCAATGGTATCGATGGAACATATCTGAAATGGTTTTTTGGCAGGCCCCAATTGTGACATTAATCCATATTTATTTTTTCCTCTTGATTTATTCTTTATGCATATTGTGCAGCTTTCACAAATTATTTTTATGTTTTTCGTCATGTTCTCTGCTGTATACACAGTGCTTATCATTTTTTGCATTTGTTTAATTCCGATATGGCTTAGATCTGAATGTATTTTCTTCATGAGCTCTATGCTTAATTTCTCTGATATAATAATTTTTTCTTTTTCTCTTACTTTCTTGTAATACACATTGTTTTTTGTATATAACTTATCTCTCTTGCTTTGTATATATTCATTTTGATTTTGATCTTGTAAAATATCTTCTATTGTTATCATGTTTACTATTTTTAGCTGTTCTTCTAAGTTTTCTTCTGCTTCGAGAACCGGGTTTCTGCTCAGGCAATCTGCTTCAACATTATATCTTCCTGGAGAATATTTAATTTGGAAATCATATTGCGATAAATAATGAGTTAAGTCACCTAGCTCTTCGTCTGTTCTACATTTTATGTTCATATTTTCCAGTGGCTTGTGATCTGTAAAGACTGTGAATTTTCTGCCTATTAGTAGGTGTTGCCAATACTGAACACATTCTTTAATTGCCAGACATTCCAGATACACAGCCTTCTTCCTTTTTTGCACTTCATTTAATTTCTTTGAAAAGTAGGCTACAGGTTTTTCTTCGTTGTTTTTTTTGTTTTTGTTTCAGAACTGCTCCTACTCCTAATATGCTGGCATCTGTGTATATGTGAATAGGTAAGTTTGGGTCATAAATTGTTAATATTGGTTGGGAACATAATATATGTTTCATTTCTTCAAATGACTCTTGACATTTGTCAGTCCATATGAAAGGTTGTCCTTTTCTCAAAAGATTATGTAGTGGTTCTAATTTTATTGCAATATTTGGCACATATTTATGGTAAAAGTTTATCTTTCCTAAAAATTGTCTCACATTTTTTGGAGTTTTTGGAATCGGGAAATTTTTAATTGATATCAAATTATCTTTCAGAGGTCTGACTGAATTATTCTGGATTACATGCCCCAAGTATTTTACTGAATCGGCTGCAAATGTGCATTTAGAGAATTTTAGTTCATACCTTCGCTTTGAATTGCTTGAAATAACTGCTTCAGATATCTTATATGATCCGAGAATGACTTCGAAAACAACAGAATGTCATCAATAAAACATACTGTGAACTCTCCAAGATTATGCTTCCGTATAATATTACACATTATCCTTTGGAATATGGCTGGAGCGGTCTTCAATCCAAATGGTAGACA
Source organism: Bedellia somnulentella (assembly GCA_963576735.1). NCBI lineage: Eukaryota > Metazoa > Arthropoda > Insecta > Lepidoptera > Bedelliidae > Bedellia > Bedellia somnulentella. The sequence continues at coordinate 9,709,300 of OY755175.1, read as the reverse complement.
GGTCCATTGGTAATGACCTTCTTGTGTCACAAATGCCGTTTTGTGTCTATCTGTGACACGCAGTGGTATGGACCAAAAAGCAGAATTAAGGTCCAGCGTTGAAAAATACTTACAATTTCTTGTTTTTTCTATTAAGTCCTCGATGAGCGGGAAGGGCTGTGACTGTGGTACAACAATCTTATTTAAATCTCTGAAGTCTATACACAGTCTTGATTTTCTGTTTTCTTCTCTTTTATAGGCCAATGTAACAGGCGCTGCAAATGGGCTATATGATTCTTCTATTATATTCTTTTCCAGTAGTTTTGCTATTTGGCTTTCGATTTCTTTCTTGTCTTCCACTGTGCAACGATATGGTCTTTTACTGCAATATTTTTCTACTTGTAGATCGATGTGTGCTTCATAACCTTTTACCTTTCCAATGTCATATTTGTCCGTCGCAAACACTGACTGGTTTTCTGTTATTAAGTCATCAATTATTGTCTGTTCCTCAAAACTCAAGTGATTAATACAAATTCTAAAGTCTTCTGTTTTAAAACTTTCATTGTAGTTTATGATATTATCCATTTTTAATTCCTTAGAATCAATATCTGTATTTGTTTCCTTAGAAACTCTTTCCTTGTTTTGTGTAGGTAATTTTTGATGAATTTTCAGATTTTCGTCTTGAACTAGATGAAATTCTTGTATACAATCTAGTCCCACTAAAAAGTCATAATCAAAATTTTCGTTATCTATCACAAAAACATTCATTTTTTTCTCAATATCAAAGATGGCTATGTCCAGTGAAATTATTCCGATAGCTTTTTTGACGCCATTAATCGTTTTTAGATTAGTATCATTTGAAAGAGTGCCTTCGTTTTGCTTTATCTTTAATATCTTTGAGTTTATCAATGACACATTAGATCCAGAGTCATAGATCCCTGATACTTCAATATTTTTATTTAGTAGTAATTTTATCTTGATCAATGGCGGCACTATTAGTTTTTTTGGTCTTCGTACTGCAATTCACATTCCAACTCTGAATTATTGATAAGTTTTATCTGTTTTTTATCTTTTTCCGTATTCAATTTTGGTTTGAACCAACAAGAATCTTCTGGGTGGTAGCGGTCTCCTTTATTCAATTTATCACAGATATTACATTTTTCTCTAACCGGTTTACTATCTTCTTTTCTTTTTATAATTCTTCGTTTTTGCACCAAGTGTTCTAGTCTGCCAAGTTCATTGAATAAGTCTTTAGCATGAACTATTTCTTCTTTGTTAATCCTATCTGTTATAAAATCTGGTAAGCCGACTGCGATTATGTCAATTAGGGTCCCTTCATCCATTGTTTTTCTTATCTCCAATAAAAGTCTTTCTTTTTTCACTGCATATTCTACCAAAGATCCTGTTTGGTACTTGAAAGTCAAAGCATATTTGCTGTCAGTCCAACCTTTACTGGTGTATGTTTGTAAAAAACTTGATTTCCATTCTGACCACTCAGATTGTAATCCAAACTTTATCATCATGGAGGAGTACCAATCTATGCATGTTTTATCAAGAAAAAGTCTGAGAATTTCAATCTTTTCTTCCTCTTTTACAATATTAAATCTTTCACATTCTTTTTCGAATACTTCCATCCACTGACATGCTCTTGAATTTCTTCCGCTAAATTTTTCAATCACAAATCTTTCAGCTAACTTTTTCATACTCTTCTTTTCTTCATTCTGTTTGTCTTCAACCAATTTTTCCAAAATCTTCACTATAGGATCCTCTAATGTCATTTTACTCACAGCTGGTGACTGTTCTTGGTTAATTTCTTCTAGAAATTGGTCCTGAAAAATCATGTTTCCAGTCTCATCAACATATGTTTTTAAAATTTCTTCTGTTGTTTTTATCCAAACATTTCTAGTTTGATATCTCTTTTTCAATGTACTTTTTAATGTAACGTATGTTTTCGTGGTTTGAATATGTTTATGAAGTGATATTGCTTGATACTCTTCAGGAACCAGGTAAACTTTGTCATCTAGTGTGGCAATTGAGGTTATGGCAATGAAGTTTGACTTTCCGTCCACTGTTGGTTTAATTTGAAAAGTAAATTTTAGTTTCTCCATTTTTGTGACAGTTAATGTCGTTTTATAATATTATTTTATAGTGGCTTGATATATGGCACCGTCAATCAAACACATTGAGTTTCTCTGTAAATCAAAGTTTTATTTCAGTTAATCTAAGAAACAAATCATGAAACAAATCAAACAAACATTAACTTACATACCTGTAAATCAAAGAAACGACATTAAATGTTATTATTCCGGTGTCGATTTCTTATTTTATTTAAAATTAGATATTAACTTATTCTTTGTAAAGAGAAATTTTTCTTATTTGACATTAACCAAAAGCGTGCGTCATGACCGTCACAGTTTACTCTTTCTTAAAAACTCTAAACTACCAAAGAGTTGCTATATGCGCGTGTAAATTCAAATAAAGGAAACTATAGTTTTCTTTACACATATAATAAAATTAATTTACTTATTGAACATAATTTAATTACAGTGCTTCGACAAAGGTTTTCATAAGCAGATTTCTCCAGTGGAACTCGATTGACCAGATTCCGATTATGTCCACCGCGACCCAACACTGTTTTAGCTAGAAAACGACTTGGACTTGGAATGTTCACAGTTTTTTTTACCATTACATTTACATTACACTATATAATTGGTATAACCAATTAAATTATGTGTTGTTAAAACATATAATTAATCATGGCTATTAGCTTGTATTCGCTATTATTAACAATGAATCTATTTTATCATCAATTTTCTGAAAAAAAAACCAGTTGATGAATAGAAAAGTCTATACTAGGCTAATAAAAACCCAGCAGAGATTTGTAAGAAATATTAAGTAGTGTCGTTTTATGATGCTGTAATCATACAAATTTGATTTACAACAAATCTGGTTAATCGAGTATCCACTGAATTGTATTACAAAATAAAATTGTGATGATCTTTTGACATATGTGATGTTAAAATGTATAGCAGTTTTAGCTGAAAAGCCGACCATATGGTACAGGAAAGTAAAATACAACTTTTGAAATTCTTTAGTTCGCTTGCTTCCTTGTTCTATTTCAACAAAGAATATCGAGACTTATCAATTATCTTCTATTCCTATATTATTCAACTTCATATAATATCTCTCTTCTGTAAACTGCCAAGAAGAGCCTGCAAGATAAAATAAAAAAAGGGTTAACATTTCTGTGTGACTAAATAGTATTAAGTTTACAAAGTGGCGATCGATAGTCTCTGCCTACCCCAATGGGAACTAACGGCGTGAGAATATGTATGTATGTATGTAAGTTTTATTTAAAATAAATAGGGTTCAAAAGAAGGCTCAATTCAGAGATTGTTAAGAGTAGGACAAGACCAGTCATTGCAAAAATCTTTGGTGGAGGCCTATAGCTTGAGTTAATAATAATAATAGGGCGATTGCCAGTCCAGTTTGGTTTTGGTTTGCCCTGAATCCTCTAAGTACACTCTTGGAGAATTCGGGGCCAGGCTTCCAGTTATCGGAGAGGCGGACCACGCTTACCTCATCTCCTTTACATGGATGACCTGAAGCTTTACGCTCCCACGGCTGACAGATTGGCGGAGCTACTGACGATCACTAATGATTTCAGTGGTTCCGTCAAGATGGAGCTCGGGGTCGATAAGTGTGCGGTCATTCATATAGAGAAGGGGCATGTCGTGCACTCTGATGGTGTTGATGTCGGCACCAGTCATTTGAGGGCACTCTCCGAGGCTGAAACATACCGGTATCTGGACATGTCACAGACCATCGGTGTGAAGGTGGCAGACGTGAAAAAGGGTGTTTGCGAGGAGTTTTATGAGTGCTTAATAGCTACTTGTCGGGCGTTAATATAATCCAAGCCATTAACTCCTGGGTCATGCCTGTACTGATGTACACGTTTGGCGTGCTCAGATGGACTCAGACCGAACTAGATGCTCTGGACAGACGAGTCCGCACGACGATGACCTCTCATCGAATGCATCATCCGAGATCGTCGGTTATGAGATTGTATATCCCGCAGAAGTGTGGTGGCCGAGCCCGCTCTAAAATACGGACTCTTGTAACAGAGGCTGCCGTATTACAAGTATCTGCCGGAGCCAATCCTAGAAAACGACCGTGCCAAAATCTATTGGGACCGATCCGTTATCACAGACAGGACTATTCTAGCGAATAAGCCTGATATCGTGGTATGGGATCAGTCGCAGTCGAGGGTATTTCTAGTGGATACCACTATCCCTCATAACGAGGGTCTCGTGAAAGCCGAAACCGACAAGCGTCGGAAATATCTCGATCTGGCTCACGAGATCACCGACATGCGGGGTGTGACTTCGACAGAAATAATCCTAATAGTTTTGTCCGCGAACGGGTTAATTCCAACCAGCCTCGCGACCAACTTGTGGCGGTTGGATTTCTGTGGCGTATCGGTTCCAGCACAAATGCAGAAAGCGGTGCTTCTCGATACGGCTCGGATCGTCCGTTGGTTCTTGAACCTGACTCCCTGACTCCGGCCGACTGTGCTTTTGTCGGGGAGTACCGCCTCTCCTATTTAAAATTCTTTATTTTCATTTTCGGCCATGGGAGAGGCGAGAAACTAAATGTTTTCCGAAATAATAATAATAATGATACTAAATAAAGTGTATCTTCAATATTTTTGGAGACCATCTATTTAATAGTAACTGTGACCTAATAATTATATTAATCAACCCAGCACAAATATATAGAGTAAGTACCTTATTGACGAAGTTGACGATGGCGGTGGCGGGCTGCTCGGGCTCCAGCTCGGCGAACACGTGGCACTGGTTGTCCGCGCCGCACGACACGCGCGCCACGAACGCGAAGATTCGTCTGCGAACACACTGCATGATAACACTTGCTTGCTTTTTATACGGAGTATACTATTATGTTTGGTAGACATTTTGTTCTGTATTTTTTTTTCTTATTCTTTTTGTATATAGTTCTAAATAATTTAGAACTTCTGATTGATAAAACTATCCAGCAAATAACAACAAATACATAAAATATTAATGTTATATGAGGTAACATTACATACATAAAAATAAGTGTGTAAATTATTATATTAACTCTCCATTTATTTTGTCCTGTAATGTTATTCTAATATTGTATTATAAAATATTTTAAACCCTAATACACAACAAGAAGACACATGCAAAACCACTTTAGTCCAACATTCAACATCACTCAATAGAAAACTATTATATTAACTCTCCATTTGATTTGTCCGGCAATATAACCCTTAAAATTATATTGTAAGTTAGTTAAAATCAAAACAGACACCCAGTCACATTAAAAACAACTTAGATCCGATATTAAACAGCTTTTATATAGAGAACACAACGTTACTCACTTCTCCTTAAGCTGTCCGTTATCATTGTAGGTGTACCGGCGGTCGTCCGGATCCAGCCCCGCGTACGAGACGCCGCTGGCCGGGTAGTGGCGGCGGAAAAACAGCTTGCGAGCCGCGTCCGTCAGCGTGATGCCGCCGCCGAACACCTTGAAGTGCACCACGTGGGCAGACGGCTGGGGGGGGGGGGGAATTACATACGTTAATGTGTCGTGAAGACTAATGACTAATACACTCACACCAATATAGATACAATACAACTTTCATTGTTTTAGCGTTGTGAACGCTAGAACAAATGCAAATAAACGAACATGCCTGAAGGCGAGCAGCCTCGTTTGGAAAATAAAGTCAGCCCTAGTATTTTTATGTTATTAGTATACTAGTTCCAGTAGTAGTAAAGTGAAGCGGAGGAGATAACATTGATATACGAAAATACCAGCGCAAATCGTAACAGTTCAGTTACCTTGACATTTATCATAACCCAATCAAAATCTTCTACTTACTTTAAAAAGTAAATTTTTAAAAACCTGGTAACACTCATCCAGAAAAAACTGAACTTCCACTATTTTATCGTCCATATGCGTTTACAGTGGCTACGGGTAGAATATACAAGATAAAGTAAAACTATCATTACTTTAGCGTCCACAACACTGAAAGTAACTTGTTTATGCGGTACCAGAAAACCAGCTCCCCAGCAGTGTCCTGCGGATATAGTTGGAAACCTAGCTAAGACACTTTGCCTTTTTATTCTATCTGTATTTAAATTGTATTACTTTTATATGTTATTTTGTGTTTGGTGTCAAATAAATATCTTTTATATCTTATTTTTAAACCGACTTAAAAAAGGAGGTTCTCAGTTAGTTCGATTGTTGGTATGTACGTATGTTTGCCCGCGATTATCTCGCGTTTGGCTAAAGCTATTAAGATGCGGTTTTGATAAAAGTATTTGTTACATTTAGGAGAAGGTTTTATAGTATGTTTGTCCACGACTATTTATG
>OY755175.1:9593090-9702704 GCA_963576735.1 Bedellia somnulentella | reverse complement strand
GGGCTGGCCAGGCGGCGCGGCGCGCGCAGCATGCCGGGCTGCAGGCCGGGGGCGCCGTACGTGAAGGGCGCGGAGTCGGCGCGCGCGTGGTACGGTATGTCGGGCGCGGCGGCGGCGCGAGACTGCGGCGCGTCGGGCAGCGCGCTCACCGTGCGCAGCATGTCCCCCAGCAGCGCGTCCAGCTCGTCGGGCGGCGAGGGGGCGGCGCGCCGGCCCGCCGACGAGATGCCCGAGTCCATGGACGCGCTGAGCGGCGACTGCGCGCCCCCGCCCCCGCCGCCCGCGCGCACCACCCGCGCGTAGATGGACCCGTCCAGCGGCCCGAACGTGTGCGCGCCCGGCTCCGCACCCTCACCTGCCTCCCCGCCTGACCCGGTGTTATCACCTGCGACCAATTATTGCACGTCAAACATTTCGCAAATCACGATTATCATAAACCTATCGAACGAAATATATCTGTGACCGTTCCGTATCTCTAACTCGGAGTCGCGGACACAGTTTCTGAACCTGTCCTATTTGTTCCGCCTTACTCGGTAAACTGTGTTGACATCGCAACAAATTGTTTAATAGCTCCGGAATTGGCTTCGATTCGCTTCAATGAATGAAGCATCTGATTAGTACCTCATGCCTTTACTGTAACAAATGAGTCCTTAATCCTTACATAACAGTCACATTATAATCTTATGATTCAGAAATCCAACGTCTGCTCGTATCTTCAGTATGGTTGTACAGTACAATCTAACAAAAATAAACTTTGAGAATAATTTGAAAATGGTAATAAAACCATAATTTAATAACTGTATCAGTTTTTATGGGCGATGTTCGCGGTGCCATCCAAATAGCGCAACGGGGCCATGGACGATGGAGCCTCGACCCGCTATCGATATCCGCTATTTCTTTTCTCAGGTCAGGGCTGGGCGCGCCCGCTCGTCCACAGACCACATCCTTAAAAGGACTAGACATAGATCCCGTTATCCCTCTACACCAGGATGACACCGTTGCACCAAGGAATGTGGGAGAAGAGTTGCTCGACTCATCGATGAAGTAAATATCGCAAGTAATAAAAATCTATATGAAGAATTGTCATTTGACAAAACTGAATAATATAGCACTTTCGAACGCAAGGATTAGTACTCGTACTCGAGTAGATAACCTCGATATTAAAAGTTTCGCAATGGAACCTACCGCAGACGACGGATTCTTAATCTACCCATGTCCGTTGTTCGCAGGTCGTCGTCGGTTCAAGGCAAAGTGTAGCTATACAAGGAAATGACCTTAAGCAAAATCTAGTAAGCTTATAAAACCAATTAGTTGTTATTGACATCAAAAATAAAGCAAATATGTTGTAATAAAAATGAATCGTAAATTCTAGATTACGTTTAATTAACTGCCTAACATTAACCAGTTTTTTAATTCATATTTGTTAGATTTTGATTGGTTGAACAGTCTCACCACCATTGAGATGAATTATGTTATGAAGAAGCTGTAGAGTGTCGATTTAGAATAGCACTAACCCATCAATACCCGCAGGTATTGTTATTTTGGGCGGTGTGGCTGAAAACCCACCATCTAGTTTCTATGATTGGGATTTCCAGCTATAGGTATACGTAAAGAAACATTTTATTTTCAAAACTAATACTTTATATGGAGATCTTTCAACTGAATTTGATTACATCTGACTGGCACCTTCTATGAGTTACTCAGCTTTTTAATTTGTAATCCAGGAAAGTATTTTCTACTATCATATGACACGGATTTCATTACCGTTTCAATTAAATATGAAATTTATGTTCTAAGTCTGAGGTACTTGTAGGCAATCAGGAAAATATATTTTTTTAATAAAGTTAATGCAAATAAATCACCACCTTGTTGATTTGAATATTGAATTAATTAATCATTAACTAACTCAGTTATGTTATTAAATAATCTAACACTAACCAAATACAATATTAATTTGCATTAATAAGTGCTGTTGCCTTATACAATGTTAATTAAAAATGAGCTTTGAAACATTTTTGGCAACGCGATAAACAGCTTATAATTTACAAGCGTACAGTGAGCAGAGTATGTCAATAGCGCAATTAGCGTGAAGATATCAACGTCGCAGCCGATGAAGAAGCCGCGGTTATTTCTGTGATGTCACGAAAATAACGCGTTGGCAGAGGAACTAACTGGTGTTACGACACGAGTCGCGCGGTGCCAGACAGGAAAACAGGATGTGGCTCTACTGGGCTGCGCTGCTACTCCCGAAACCGTTATGTTTAATCGAGCATTGGCTCTTTGCTTCCTATGACTATCTTTTATTAGTTGTAGATCCCGTCTTCCCAAGTGACGCTCTTTATAAGTAGGTTTAATAAGTTAAATAAATATAATTTTAATATTAAATGCATTTTTGCTATTAGACATGAAAACTTTTTTCTTTATCACATAAAACATTCAATTTACTTACTTGGTGCGAGAGTATATTTGGAAGTAGCGATTTTAAGCACAGGGCAAAGAAGATAGAGGTGCCTTTGGTCTACAAAATTTGATTTGTAGCTTTAAATTCAACATTATTTTTATTTTATTATGCTTAGAAAATATGTACATTTTAAAGTATATAATTGTTAATATCATGAATGGAATATAGTAAATTTCCGCTTTGCCACACGCCGTTCGTATATAATTATCTATTACATACATACATACATATACTCACGGCTATATTTCCTTAGAAGGGGTAACCAGAGCTAAGGAATTATAAATTCCTCAGCCACTTTTGGAAGTTGAGTGGGGAAAAGATGGTAAAAATAAAGGTTTTTGGTGATGGGTCTCCAACCGCATCGCCCAAAAATCCAATAAAAAGCCCCAATACCCTTAGTCGCCTCTTACGACACCCGTGGGTAGAAAGGGGTAGCGACATTCTAAGCCGGCACTACACGGCAAAATTATCTATTATTCGCAAATATTTCCCGTTGGAACTTTTTGCCATACTAAGGATTTCATTTAAACATTCGACATTGATTTCGGATGTTCAGTTCGGCCATAAGTGGTTTAAACATTTATTTTCTGTAGTATATAGTTTTAAATAATTTTATAAATGGCCAAAATATGTAACAAAAGGATTATTATTTAATTTGTACACGATTTTATAAAAAGAAAACATTTACTGATTAGTTTTAGATTAGTTAGCTGTGTAGTGTCGGCTTAGAATAGTACTACCCCATTTCTTCCGGTGGGTGTACATAAGAGGCAACTAACGGTACTGGGGCTTTTAAGGGATTTTTGGGCGATGTGGTTACAGACTCATCACCAACAACCTTTATCTCACCATCTTTTCCCCTCTCAACTTTCCAAAAGTGGCTTAGGAATTTCAAATTCCTTAGCTCTGGCTACCCCTTCTAGGGATTTAAAGCCGTGAGTATATGTATGTATGATTAGTTTTTGAATTCTTTAATAATTCTTCGTTTCTATAAATAAGTAATTGGTACAAAAATATGTTGTCTTTTTTATTATGACAAATTTAATTTTCTAGTAATTATCTACAGTCTTTTCACTGCCAAAGTATATATGAAAAATAATTAATCATAATTATGCACAGCGTCTAATTACAATAGAACAATCATGTAACACACTAGTAACAAAAATTTATCTTAATGGAGCAACGTAAGATTGTTGCGTAAATTGAAAGTTCTCGACAATCTATAACCTATACAATGATTTTGTGAGGGATGATACGATAAGTAAATGTAGGTACTATTTTTTCTGCATTTTATATGATTTATTATTTACGTTCATCAAGTCAATAACGTCACGTAGATGTCTACTACGCGAATCCAGCTGGTCTACCCACTCGAAGGTGAGCTTGAGTAAGAAGCGAGGTCGCTATGATGTCACCACACAACTTACTTACTTCCACGGAACCCAACAAATTAGTATGCGGTTTACCTGCTCCACTATCTCCTTCCCATAAATTTGGAGCTTGCGAACCGGCTCTCATCATTTTGTTTTCTTTTAAAACATCGCAACGTAACTTGTATCTTGTTATATTTTTTGCGGTAGGCAAGGTCGAATAATGTCTGAATGAAAGTAAGAGGATTACGACTGTTCATACAATACCGGGCGGCAATGGGCTCGGGGTCTGACACTTGACAGACTGCAAAACTCATGAATGGCACTGAGAAGCCAACTCATATTATTAAATATTTGAAATAGTATTTTTCCCTCTATGACCCTAAATACGCACACTTCACCTTTAGCGCAGGACGCTACAGGAAATAATAAAGTTTCGTTTTCGTTTAAAGGGACAAAGATTCATCTAAATAGAGGAGGAATCAAAATAGTTGAAATTAAATAAAAGGTTTAATCGCTTTTGTCTTTGTTTGGCAAGTTTAAACCATCATTTTGTAGCATTTTAGTAAAATACGACAGGGATGACCTAATTTATGTGCAAATAACCTTGCTACATACAAACTGTCATGGCAGCAGCTTAATTAATGCGTTTCATTACCTGTTTTAATATGTGTCTACAAAATGAATTTTATACATTAACTAACGATATTTCGTATAAAATGGAACTTGCCTTGATTGTAAATTTTATTAGCGTTTTATGATGAATGAAGTCATTAAGTTTTTGTCAGTCTTTTTGGGACTCTATAATCCTTCCTTAAAGTAATTTGGGTGAACTAATCTCCCAAGCCTGACCACATTTTTCACAATCTCACCTAATAAGTTTCATCGTAACAAATGACCTGTGTTGTAATTTTGTTATGAAGAGCGTGACAACCTTTTGTTAGTATTCATTCGGTTTGTCAGATGTCAAGAAAGAAATAAACGAATCGAATGTGATTGTGGCTGTAGGCTGTGGCTCTTCACGGTTTCAAAGGGCACGTCACACGTCCACCGATTGACCATACATCAGTGATTCTCCACGCCGCTCAATTAGGTTGGCGCCGACGACGTCCGCGCCCGACGGCTGTCTTCCCAACGCCTAACACCGCCTTTTTATTATGAAAGCTTTCGATGAGATAAAACAAAAGACACATGATTGGACGATAACGGTTTGCCGTTGCACCAAACAACTCGTTATCTAGTCCGATCTGATTTAAACACCCATTCAATAAATCACGAGCCGTGTAGGTTGGTACTACATTTAAAAGTTTAAATAGAAAGAATATACACAGCGGTGTCACTCACCTCGAAGATTAGTGTTTCAAGACATGCCTTTGGAACTTAAAACTGAACTTTTTTAAATTTTTAATTGATATGATTTTGTATATTAGATGTTAACTATAACAATAGTTGCACATTTAATTGAAAACTTAGTTGAAACAATTTCGTGTTTCTTAGTTAGTCGCGCTCATTAGCACGCGTGACAATCGTGATGGAGGGCGGGCGCAGACTGGGGCGGGCGGGACTCCGCTGCTGCGAGGACAGAAATAGTCTCACACCTGTATGTGCCGGCGACTCCGCCGCACCACGACACCACACACTGATACGCTCTCTGTCTACTGATAACATCCGCCGCTCGGCGCTACCTCTCGACCGATTACTGCTAGCTACAATTACACGTAGCGGCCTGTACTCTTCACACATGAATGGACCCGATGACAACCTAATTGTATTATCAACTCTGATCGACTTTGAAACAAACTCGTTATTGCCATGGAGTTTGTAGTAACATTGATCGCGATGAGGACTAGATACTAAGTGTTTTATTTGAAAGATTCAACCGGTTATGAGTTTTTACACCTTAGAGGTGCTAAAATGTTCCCTCAACTAACAAAGCAGGCTAAACGTCTTACAATGTATGAAACAGGATATGTAGATTATGCAATGTGGCGGAAATCGGTCTCACACTTGCGGTATTAAGCTATTTATTTTGTGGGCAGCTGGTTGAGGTGTGAAGTCACAAAGTTGCCTCTCATATGCATTTTATTGCCGGGAACATGTGAACGAACGAATAATAGAAACACGTGTCGTAAACTTCGACTGATTTTGTTACTATTATAATTTGGAATCTGTTAGCACATATAAAAAAAGCTAATTTTGAAGTATTATAAAAATATACATAAAAGTTATAATTAATTGGGAGGGTATAATACAACCAGATCCTAAAGTTGTGTCGATATTATTCTTGGATATTTATTACCTTCGGATGTCGATTAGTAGGTTCATATAAAGGGGTTTGCTAGATTTTGTATGAGCAGTGACGTCATATATTTTTTAGCTGCTACTTATATATGTAACCTTAATCTATATTGCTATTTGTGCTGTAAACGTAATAATTTCTTCTTTTGAGTAATATTGAAACAGAGTAGTAATTTGTTTTCTTGATAATCACAACATTTAACATCTATAGATGAACAGATAACGTTTAAATAATTATTATTATGTTTGCTGTCATATTCAACTATTCAAAGTAGGGCACGCTAATTCGGTATGCAAATTTTCTTTTTGGTATTTATTAAATATTTTAATCGATAGTAAACACGAAAATAAAAGACTAATTTGAATATTTTCCATTTAAAATGAGTAATTGTAAAGTTATGATTTTTTAAAGATTGTTCAACTCTGTACTTAATGACGTCATCGATTGATAAAATCACGTAGCGACATGCAAATGAAGTGAAATGTTTTATAAAAATGTTGCTGGTTGCAAAACATATCACGAATTTGTGATGTCAAATGAAATTATTACGATATTATACTAAACAAACTTGTGATTTTCGATATTTTATTAATAAACTGCAAAACCGTATGTCTTTGAAACAACATTGAAGGTCAAACACTGTTACAGTTTTTTGATAAAATAACAGTCATCTTAGCTTCAATTGATGTAATTTCAAGAAAATATTGTTTATAACCATAATATCTCGAAATGGTTTTGTAATCAGCATCACTAACTTCATCACTAAGTCTAACTTACCGATCGCACGTCACGATTATATTTTTATAACTAACGGTGTACGAATTATTGGCATGTTATACGATGTGTTTGTTTACACAATCGTAACACATGCAAAATATCACTTTGCATCAAATTTCGAATGTTTTAAGTCTTATAGAAAAATGCATTGTAGAACTGCCACGAAAGAATTTTTTTTTTTTTTTATAAGAATTATTTAATTGGCGACTTTTAGAAAATTTGTAATGTGTTTTCACATAGTCATATCTGGACAGCGTGCATTAGAAGTAAGTTTTTGATCTGACTCATTATATAAACCATTATCGAAGAAAAGAAACATTACGAAATAATAACACAAAACCCGCTAAACAAAAAAAAATGAATAGTAATGCCCCAATAATCACTCCTTCCCTGGTGCTATATTAATATGTATATATACATATATATTATTGTACGTATATTAAAAAAAACCACCTTTTATCATAGCGTAATTGAATTGGATTCGACGTCCTATAATCATGTTTATCTTTTATAAAGCCTATAAGTGAAAGAAGATCTTCTACATCGAGACCTGGGATCTTATAGTTTCTACAAGGGTTGTTAGTCTTCTATACTTATATTTGCAATCAAGAGCAGATATCCTAATTTTTCATCCACCAACGTCATCTCATCCAAGTTGCATCCAACCTTATGTTATTTTCGCTGTGCTGTATGTGAATGGAAGAATGATCGGAGAACGTAGACAGATAGTGAACTATTCTTCAAAAAGATTGACCGATCATAAAACCCTAATATGTGACGATTTCTATCATAGAGTGAAGTAGTTTTGTTATCAGGAACAGTCGGATTAGGGTCAATAATCTCAATGTTCACCCAGCATAAAGATATCCTTACTTTTAAGGATTTTACAAGTTCAAATAGTTTATTTTTGCCATCGATCTTAATTTTGCCAAATATGTAAGAAAAAAATATTATTATTGTTGATTTTGTAAGATTACTACGGTATTTTTTTATTTTCTGTAAAATTTTATGTTGCATGCTCTAGATACAAATAAATAAATATAAGAACTTGCATAAAACCATTCGGTTAGGTAGAGCCCAAACCATTCCGTTTTGTAGAGCCAACTTTGAGAATGAGGTCAACCATCGTTCTTCTCGTCCAAAATTCCGCAGAGTCTAAAGGCTTGTCTATTACTATTGTGCGTTGCCAGTCATGACATTTGGCACAGAGATGTGGCCTTTAACAATGGGCCTCCTCAGAAGGCTCCGAGTTACCCAAACAGCAATGAAAAGGTCCATATCGGGAGTTTCACTACGTGATCGAATCCAAAACGAGGAGATCCGTAGAAGAAGCGGGGTCACTGACATAGCCAGAAGAGTTGCAAAACTGAACTGGCAAAGGGCAGGGTACATTGCACGCAAAATCAACTGCCGTTGGGGCTCGAAGGGACTGCCGAGTGGCGTCCACGTACCGGACAACGCAGTATGGGCGAGCAAAGTGGACCGACGACTTTGCAAAGATCGCGGGAAGCCGATGGATGAGGGCAGCGCAGGACCGGTCATAGTAGAGTCGTAGTAACGTAAATACTTATAATGTAAAAAAACAGTTTAGACGATAAAACAAATTTTACGTCATCCCTCGGGAATTCCTCATTCTCAAGGATACATTATCGTATCATTTAGCTTCTAAATTTACATGTTTATATTAGTTTGCAATATATCACCTTGTTTTAAATCATACACAGCGCCATCTCCAATTCATCCAGCAAGCAAACAATATTTTGGTTTTCCCTCGGGAATATCATTTTCCCGGGATTTAAAGTACCCTATTATTTAATCTGGACTTCTAACTATACGTCTGTAAAATTTCAAAGCAATCGGTTCAGTAGTTACGGCGTGAAAGCGGCTCAAATAAACAAACAAACAAACTCACTTTCCAATTTATAATATTAGTATGGATTGTATGAATAACACAAATACATTGCCTAACATTAAAACTCCAACGCAATATCGAAAAAAAACTACCATTTATGTCTGTGGTATTGATTACCCGGTAGCAAGTGTTCAATGTTCGTTTTTATTTACCCAGACAGTACCGCCGGGTTAAATCTCTAGTAATAGTATGAAGATGAGAGAGAGAGATTTTTTTTACGCGCTAATCTCAGACACTGTTTGTTCAAATTTATAAATATTTATGTGGTTTTAGGTTCCATTAAATTGCCACTACAACTATTAGAAGAAAAGCTGTTCGAAGCTGATGCTGAAGAAGGAAAGTAAAACAAGTTTAGAAAAAAGGGCAAATTAATTATCATTGAGAGCTCCCGTTGATTGTTTGAACGCGCGAATCCCAGATACTGCTCGATCAATTTGATAAGTATTGTTTGTGGTGGATAGTCCTTTATCGAAAAAGGTTTTAAGATATAGTATTTACGCTACATCCATTACTAGGAACGCATAAGTGAAAATTGTTACAAAAACGAGGAAAATTATTCATATTTAATAAGCTGTGATTCAATCATGGTTGGGATTGCTGCTACGTTATACAGCGGGTTACGTTTACTGGGGAGTTTCGACTAACTTTTCAACCAAGGGGAACTAGACCAAAATATTTAAAATCTTGCCTTAAAAGTTCCCTATAAGAGAATATGAGGGAGTATTGTTGGGAAATAGTAGAAATATAATATACGTTTTCCTCGGCAATACCTTTTAGCAGGACACGAGAATTAACTTGTTTTAAAAATGAAACTTTAATTCCTTGGGATTTAGGAGAAAGAGTGTCTAGCATTGAGGATTCAATATCATAGTCGAAATAAAAAATAAAGATCTTATCAATGGATGTATCAAGGGCAATATTGGCGGCGAGAAACAATAGTGTTGCCGCTATCCACGACCTAATTTACCTACACGTCTATTGATATTGTGGTGGATACAGAAGATGCGATCCATATCCATAATAGTTCTTAATTCCTTAATTTCCCTTAAGTTTGAGATAGGTTTCTAACAAATAGTTTTGCTTAGAAATCTTTAGCTACTAAATTTATGTAACGGGACCCGATCTCTAGTCAAAATCCTCCGGAATAACGTGATCGTTGCAATACTTTTGACTGTTCCAGCATTTGGTCAACCAGTGCTTATACCTCGCATTCCAACGATAGCAATTGAATAAACTTTTAATTTTACAAGAATTAAATTTCTGTTAAAGTATCTTTGGTCGCCATAATTAAAATATTCCCAGGTGGGAACATTTAAACATGTAGGAATCCATTTGGGCTAAGCCTTATTTTACCATGGCCAATTATACATCGCGTTGTCAAGTTCGGGTTGTGGAGAAAAAGACCAGATTCTACTGGCACAAGATAATAAAAGAAATAAATCTGCCTGAATTACATACATACATACATATTCTCACGCCGTTAGTTCCTATTGGGGTAGGCAGAGACTATCGATCGCCACTTTGTACGATCCTGACAAACCTCTCTGGCTTCGATTACATCCATCAATCTTTTCATACATGCTCTTTTATTCTTCATACTGCGGACACCTGCCTTTTTGAGCACATTTTCTATTTGATCCAAATGTGTCCTCCGAGGTTGTCCTCTACTAACATTACCTTCCACATTGGCTCTATATATCTCTTTCACCAATTTACTGTCATCCATCCTCTCTATGTGCCCAAACCATCTCAACATTCCTTTTTCTATCTTTCTTACAATATCATCTTTTACACCACACCTTTCACGAATCACATCATTCCTCACACGATCACATAACCTTACATTACACACTTTTCTGAGGGATCTCATTTCTACTGCATTCACTCTACTTTCATGCTTCTTCTGCCACACCCTACATTCACTGCCATACATAAGCGTAGGAACAAGGACAGCATCATGCACAGCCTTTTTAGACACCGACTGACTAGACATTAGACTATCCAGTGCTCCTGAATTGTACCTACTAAACGTCATATAACAAATATAATCGAAGGAAGGACAGAACTTGGAACGATTTTGTCTAGATTTCCTTACTTTTTAGAAAAATACACAAGTAGCTTCATCGAAACTTGGCTGGTTTTTTACAGAATGGTTTTGTTGGATACGCTGCAACTTATCTGACTATCATCCTTAAATTTTCTGTTCCTAAAAATTTCATTTGAAAATTGCGTTCTGTCAGCAGCGCCTAATAGTCTAAACGTGTTCTTATAGTGATTACTTTATTGGCCGATATCGATAAGCTTCGATTCGAACCTTTATCAAGGTCTAGGTCCCTAGTATTCCACTCCAAATCAAAGATTGTATCACCAATAATTTAAGTTTTAACAAATAACTTACCATCAACATTATCTTCATCAGTAAGGGAAGACAGCGGTCGCAGATGTTCGAGCGAGTCGGCCCGCGCCAGCGCGTCGGGGGCGGCGCGGAGCGGGGCGGCGGGGGTAGGCGCGGGGGCGGGGGCGCTGCCTTGCTCGCGGAGGAATATCAGCTCTACAGCGCCGTCAGAGGGAAATGAAGCGTCTGGGAATAAAATTAGTTAGAATTAGTTTCATTTTGAGTGTTGAGGCTTCAGGAAGTTGAGGTTGAGCTAGATTGAGACTTACAATACACGGATGAATAAATTACAATCCGAGGAAGAGTTTTTGTACATTAATGTAATGTGTGCCAGTTGAAAGACTTTTCTTAACTTTAGCTTTCAGCTTGTGTTATGATTTAAATTGAAATATTCATGCAATGTACAATCACGACCAACGATCGTAACAGTGTTCAAGTATGAAAACATCAAAAGCAAATTAAGTTGAATGAAAGATAGCATACTAAAACATATCAGTGTTTCGCTTGCATTGCCTATACAACCTCTTCCATAAAAGAGTGCGGGTGCATTACCGAGTGCAGCATGATCGAGTTGTTGCTTAGTGAAAGCGAGCGTGCGGTCTCCGACGGCGCACGAGTGGAACTGACAGGCGAAGAGCAGGGCGCGGCGGGGCGCGGCGGTGGCGGCGGCGGCGGCGGGGCGGCGGTACGCGCGGACCATGATGTCGCCGCGGAGCGCGAGGCGACCCACGCCGACGGTCCAGCCGCTGCCGGTCACCATGTACAGACCTTTGGAAGGAAAGTTTAAGTTAGTTTTTCGGAAGGTGATTCATCTTATGATGTTGCGGAAATCTTTGGGGGTGGTCTATGTTCAGCCGAAGATTGCTATTGACTGATTATGATAATCACGAATGCTTAATCAGAATTACAATTTATTTACTCTTGCTAAGTAAATGTTTCTATTGAAAATAATAATAGTTGAATCAATAATCCAGACATTACCACCCATGAAATCATATTTCATGATCGTAATAATTTGTTTTTTTACATAAATTACTGTGCTATATTTTTTTTTAGTCTTATAGAGTTGTAGAATAGTACTAGATTCCGCGTTTCTTCCCGTGGGTGTTTTGGACGAAGCGGTTGGAGACTCATCACCAACAACCTTTATGATAACCGCATCGCCCAAAAATGCCTTAAAATACCCAATACCTTTAGTCGCCTCTTACGTACACCCACCGGAATTTAAGCTATTTTAGAATAGCACTACCCCATTATTACTATACTTCAGAAAGCCGACACTACACAGCAATATATTTAACAGACTGTTTGAAATACAAACCCGAGGTGTAGACGCAGACGAAGTTCTCGTAGATCTTGAGGAAGGCGACGTGCGGCGCGACGGCCGGGGCGACCGCGCCGGTCACCGTCACGTGCGTGAGATGCAGCGGCGCGGCGTTCACGCGGATCTGTCCCGCTAGCAGACCCGCGAACGTGTCGATGTATCTGTTGGGGATATATTGCTAGCTCAGTTGTTTTGCACACTTGGTTTGTTTTAACATTTTAAATCTGGATTTATCTGGTTCCTAAGTTCTTACATACATAGTACATATTCAGGACATAAGTTTCCATTACGTTAGATATAGACTATTATCGCTTTGTACGATCCTGCCAAACCTCTCTGGTTTCATTTATATTAATCAAAATATGTTCGAAATCTTATCGCGCCGTGGTTTTGTCACGGGTCGAAAAGTGGTCTGTAGAGACCGGCTTTACAACGATGTACGTTATTCGTCGTTTTATAACTAATCATAACTTAATCTGAGAGATACTGTTAAATTTTGTACTATTAAACTCGGCCCAGTTCAGAGTTGGGTGATCCATGGCATAGAAAACATAAAATAAAGGAATATTATGTTTTTGTACTCAAATCTTGCTACATGTTGTTAAATTTTAAAATGATTAGTTTCAGTTCCTTTGTTGTGTTTAAAACATTAGCGTTTAAAGTTAATTCTTGTAGACCATGTTATTTATTATTGCGATAATATTTTGCAAAATCAAGATTCAAACGTTACGCTAAATCAGCTCTATAAAATAAAATTTCTAGCCTTTGGTGTAAATACTTCATAGCACCTACGTTATCAATATTATCATACAACGACAGAAAATATGTTTTTTTCTACAAATTAAGCGTCTATCTTTGGTCAAGCATGGGAGTTAAAAGGTTTAGTACACTCTTACAGAAATTATGGCCAATCTTCGATCACTGAACGACCTTTCTGGCAAATTATTTCTTTCATTCTTTACGGCTTATTAATGGTATTTTTATCAGTTATTAACGAATGAGCGTTACAATAAGGAGCGTTACAAAAACTATAATCTATGTTTAGAAAGCGAAAAAAAGGTAAGAGTATTAGTGACGTAAGCAACGTGATAGCTCAATGAGTAAAACACTATCTATATATAGTTATCGTGCAAACGACTAGTGTTCAAATTCCGGGTCGGGCCTACACCAATTTGTCTTTTCTAAAGACATATGTGTGGTTAATTTATCATGGTTGTTAACGGTGAGGGAAAACATCGTGAGGATAAACCCACATGGGTGAGTTGTACTTAGTCATGTGACAGTGTATTCGTCAAAACGGTGATAGACCTGCCCTCTATCACGTGAGTACACTGTCCAAGCAAAACGTGGGTACTCTGAACACCAGGTGAAAAAGTCACGTGATGTTCAGAAGTATTAGTACCTCTGCCAACGCCTTCGGGGATAGCCGGCGTGAACGTTTATGTTGTCTTATGTTATTTAATAATGACCTCTTATTGGAAGGCAGTCGGAAGACCGGCACCCGGTCGTCGAGGTACCGTCTCATGGCAAACCGGTCAAGCGCGTGTTCGGGAGCGCCGCATATCGCTGAGTAGTGCATGTATGCCGCCACCAGCACGCCGAGACGCTCGCGGCTGCCCCTGGAATTATATGAAATATATTGTAATCAAGGATTTTAGTGTTGTTGAATGATAAAATTTATGTTTCTAGACGAGTAGCTTATTATAAATGTCAGAGTGAGACAACCATCGATCCACGTATTTATCACAATGTCGTTCGCCAATATAACAATAATTATTTCATCCACTGGTAATCCCTCTACTGCTTTTTGCGTCTCCCGTGGGAAGAAAAGGGGTGTTAATATTCTAGGCAGCCAATACATGACGATTGAACTCTTCAATAAGTCCAAATCAAGGGAGACCAACCAACCAACCGCTTTCTGTACCACCCATGTTCGGCAGGTATCAATTTGCCTCCCGCTGTTCTCGACCAGGTTTGTTTTGTGATCGTCAAATTGGGCTCAAGACGCAGAAAAGTGCGGTACATTGTTACCCGCAAACTCGCCCGTCCAGTCCATCCTGATGCCATAAGGTGACCGCATAGCATTCATATTCATTAATACAAATCCATTGTCCTGCGGCGCCTTGCCACACCAGCGGCGGAACCAATGCCAAGCCATCTGGTGGCTGAGGTGAGGAGGTCGCCCAGCCTGACTAGCCCTTAGCTATAGACGCGCCCCAGCTATAGTCCCTGGGGAGTGGCTTTATACGCTCATCTTTAGTTTTAGTAATTTTTTAGACAAAATATGGGTACTTCGAATACGGGATAACAAACATTTTACACTCATAAAAGAATGATAGTGGGGTGTCAACTAACCAAGCTAGTAAAACAGCAACATTCTTGTGATGCGCCGCCAGCCAGCTCTCGATCATCTTGCAGGCAGCACAGAGCCGCTCGAGTGGTGGAGCAAGCTCGCCCGGCCAGCCCAGCGAGCGCGCGCGACCGAACACACTGCGCGCTGAGCGACCGCTCGTGTTATCTCCGCATACTTCGAATACCTGGAATTTGGTATTCATAATTAAAATGGAGCGAAATTCTAATGCTTGGTATTGTAACTGCTGTGATTTAGATCATTACTGAAACTCGATTACAGTGGTTAAGATAAAAAAAATAAAATTATTCAAAAGTAGACTTCGTCTGTTACTCGTACCTCTTCTCCCTATTAATATATGTATATATATTCTAAGTATAAACAGACTGAATACTAATTAAATATTTTTTTGTATGATTCGAGTCAAACGAAACATCCGAAGTTTTGGCCACGATTTACAAGAAACTACATACATACATATACTCACGGCTATATTTCCCTAGAAGGGGTAGCCAGAGCTAAGGAATTAGAAATTCCTCAGCCACTTTTGGAAGTTGAGTGGGGAAAATATGGTAAAAATAAAGGTTTTTAGTGATGGGTCTCCAACCGCATCGCCCAAAAATCCAATATAAAGCCCCGATACCCTTAGTCGCTTCTTACGACACCCGTGGGAAGAAAGGGGTAGCGACATTCTAAGCCGGCACTACACGGCAAACTAAGTCAAGAAACTATTTAAAGGTAATTATAAAAAAATAACATAATTGCTGTGTAGTGTCGGCTTAGAATAACACTACCCCATTTCTTCCGGTGGGTGTACGTAAGAGGCGACTAACGGTATTGGGGCTTTTAAGGGATTTTTGGGCGATGTGGTTGGCGACCCATCACCAACAACCTTAATTTCACTATCTTTTCCCGACGCAACTTCCAAAAGTGGCTGAGGAACTTCAAGTTCCTTAGCTCTGGTTACTCCTTCTAGGGATTTATAGCCGTGAGTATATGTATGTATAAAAAAATCGCCAAGAGAAATAAATTTCTATGTCTATTATTTCTTTCAAAGTAATTAGACGATAACTCGCTATTCAGCCATCATTCTTAGATTCGAATACCGCTAACACTACTTCACAGCCTGTGCCCTTTGTGTGATTTATTATTTAGTTTTTTTTAATTCGCACAAACTTACCATAAAATGTTCTCCATGTTTGTTAGCGAGCATATGCGCCGCCTGCGCCTCAGCATGCGCATCCCGCTCGGGCAGGTGCAGCGCCAGCATGCGGTCGGCCACGTAGCACAGGTCCAGCCGCGACGGGCCCTCGCCGGGGTAGCTCATGGATCTGGACCCATGCTGGAATGTGGGACGCATGGTTAGTATGGGCATTATATCATTATTATTTGTATAATTATTTTTAAATTAAGGTATCTTAAATGAGGGGTGTTGTTTTCGCTTAACATTTTCATATAAAATGTCGAAACCATATGACTTGCACCGTCAAAAATTTATTAGATCACATGTAGAGCCAAGCTTCTGTTTTTTTTACGTTGGGAAAGCCTCAAACATTTGGCTTGGCCTTCATTCACATAGGTAAAATGGTGAAAAGTAAATCACTGTTCATGACCTTTCTGTAATACAATACTTTTTGTAGTAGCGAATGGCCAAGCCACATATTTCTTTCGTTTTTTTGAATCAATTTAAAGAAAAGAAAAGAAAAGAAAATGTTTATTCGCTGCTGCAATTTAAATAAGTACTACATAAAAAAAAACATAAAATATGTCAAAAGAACACAATAAAAAACAAAACTTAAAAATCTTAAACATAAATTAAAATTTATGCACAGCAACGAATAGGATTCTGACTCAGTATATTGTTATGAGTTTTACCTCATAACACTGATTTTCAGTCAGTCCTATATTTGTGACAATGACACCTAGATAAATAACCCTACAGTATACAATATAGAATATAATAATATACACAATCGACGCAAATAAATTTACTGCCTAATCCTGATAATTTGCGTAATTGATGTCGTACATCTACATATAAATACACACATATAGTGAGTTTATTACTATAAATCCCAAAAAGAGGTTGTCACAGCTAACAATTTGGGTTTGAAATTTGTCAGCCATGTTTTAATGTTGAGTTGGGAAAAGATTATAAAATAATGGTTGTTTGTGGTGATTCTCCAAAAGCATCACCCATCAGTCATTACAAAGGCCCAATAACCTAAGTCGCATGTTACGAAAGCCGCGGCAAAATTGGGTTAGTGCTAATCCAAGCCGACTTGGACACTACATAGCTGGTATAATGTGGTATATTTATCAATAATAAAATTAGAAAAAACTAACTCGTTACCATAAATTTAATATAATAACCTTCAATATGGGTTGATAAAGTTTAAAATATAATTTAATTGTTTACATCTTTATATCGGTTTCATATGACGAAACTCAATATCAATGTATGACTAAAATCAATATCAAAAGAATATTTATAAAACGATATCTACAGATAATACATCTTTACTTATTAACTGGGTTCCAATATCCATTATTAACAACTGAGTAAACTACTCCTCTTCTAGTCTTGTTATTATATATTATTATTGAAAATCATCATCTTTGACTAGTTGTGATTTATGTTTATGTATCATAAACCATTTATAAATTTAATGATCAAAGTTTAAATGTGTAAAAAATTGCTCAATAAATGTTAATGCCTACTTCGCCAATACAGCAGTTTTACGGAAACGATAAAATTTTAAATTCAAGGTTACGTTTTACGAATTTTGATCAAAAGAACGTTTCTTTGGATTACGTTTAGAAGTAAACTTGCTGAGTACGATTTTTAATACGAGTACATTAGGCTGTGTAGTTTTGATGTTGTTGACTGTGAAAGAGGCGAATACGGTTGCAAACAACACCCTTATTGGTACAATACGAGTACGTTATTTCCCAACTTCATATTTCACGATCAATAACATATATTCTTCCTTCATATTAATTTATTATCCTGCTTAGGAATCTCATATCACAATGACATATGATAACCAGATTTACTTGAGAAAGCTATTATGAGTATTGTTAAAGAAAGTCCTGTTACAAAAAGGTTCGTTTACCGAGCTCAAAGGAGTCAAACTGTTATATAACTATAACATTATACTTATTTATTTATTAGGTTGAGTTAAACCAAATGGTACAAGGTCAACATTTTTGAGAGTTAACAATAAAATATAGTATCAGCCGTAGTGGCGGTACCCTTGTGTCGGGCAGGACGAGTGAGGTGAGTCTCATATACGTAGTTGGGAAGATTTACGAGACATTGAATGGGGATCTCGCGGGAGGTCGCATCATTATTCAGAGGTTACCTACAGTATTCGAAACTTGAGTTGTATGACTGTATTATTTAGTTTGAGGATAACTGTATTGTGTAACGGGAATAGAGGTGGATGTCAAATTCATTAAGAATCATTGTACAATAACAAAAAGGGTAGCCAGAGCATTGGAATTTTGAAATTCTTTAGCCAATTTTTAAAAGTCAGATGGCGAAAAGGCAAAGTAAAGGCTGGCCGGTTCGTGGGGTCTGCGGCTCAAACATAGTGCCCAATGTAAATTTAAAAAGCCCCAAACCAAAGTTGCTTACGACACCCGAGGGCATAAATGGGTTAGAGCTATTCTTAACCGATGCTACACAACTTAGTGTATTATAAGTATTATATTCACTATGTCGTACTTTCTTCACTGCAGGTAGGTCTCGTGTTCTTCAAACAATGTGGCACTCGAATTGGGGCAGTTATTGATATGGATTTCAGTGTTTTACTAGTTATCGGCATGAGTATGAAATGTATCCATTGTTTGTGTATCACGATCTCGTTTTTGACCTCACCTTTGACTTAAAACGACCTTTATGGTATAAATGGGCTGGGATCACCACCAGATGTCCTTTTAAGATTTACTAACTATCGAACTAATATATAACTCCTTAAAAGGAAAGTAGTCGACGTAGGAGTTACAAATATCAATTTTATATTTTGGTGCTCACTCCTTTAAACTACACAAGTATTTACACAAGCCAAAAATTTCCGGGTCAAAAATCTAATAAATCATAACGATTTTATACGCAAAACAATTATTTTTTAGTATTATAACGTAGGTTAATTAATACATTTTATAACATATATCATATTCAAGTGGTCATAGTTCTAATTAAAAACATAATAAATGTGTGCTGTAAAGTAAGGCTGGTCAATTAACATATTAAAATAGTTGGTAGAACGTGGCAAGTCGCATTAGCTGCCGACTGCGGTACCAGCTTTAGGCAACATGTATTTGTGATGAAATGGCTTCAACTTTTACCTCACTTTATCTACAAAGTATGTAGACAGTTTCACAATAAAACATGGAACGGTTAACCCAGAGATACCGGTGACACTTGCCTTCTACATAACGGGGTTTTCTCAAACATCACTGTTACATGTTTACTCATATCCATCAAATCTAAATATGATGCTCATAAATGTATATTACAATAAAAATTATGCCTGTATTTAAGTCCCATAAAATTAAGCAGGACTAAATGATTCATCACAAAAAAGAAAAATACTTAAAATGTGAGAAAACACCGTAGGCGTTGTGAAAGCGATCTGCGAAATGCGTGGGCGCATGCATACTTAATGCAAATACTTCAACGATCGATTTTTAAGCCGTTTATTTAGTCTGCATTCCTTTTTAAAATAAATACGACGTATTGATTAACAAGGTCAATCGTTTAATTTAACAAATTACCATAAGTAAAGGATACCATTTCATTACTTTATCTTGAACTGCGATTCATTTGCATTAACCAATAAACGTCTTTACCTTAATATTTAAATAAAAAGAAAGAGATATCAGGGTTTTTGGCAGAATGGAAATCGATTTATCGATCACGATCCACAACTCTGGAACGCCCTTTGTTACTTAGCATTTAATATACTAGCTAGCTACTGATTTACGAAGTACTCAAATGTATTATTTTTATGGCTTAGACAAAATGTTTTATTTCTTTCAGTGAGATTAACGGCATATTTGACTGAGGTTTCGAATCTATTAAGTACAATTTTTGAAACAGTAGTTTTTGCAGCCTAATCGCCTGAAGTGAACCCTGAAAGCGGTCACTTATTAGCTAATATATTATTAACACATGACTGTTTTTAAACTTACAACATTGTCGATTGAGAATATCTAAATAATTATAACAATTATAAATACGCAAATTATTTTAAAGCATCAAGAATGACAACAGCAACATAACGGCCACGTGGATAATTCAATCGATACC
This sequence comes from Bedellia somnulentella, assembly GCA_963576735.1. Taxonomy (NCBI): domain Eukaryota; kingdom Metazoa; phylum Arthropoda; class Insecta; order Lepidoptera; family Bedelliidae; genus Bedellia; species Bedellia somnulentella. The sequence continues at coordinate 9,682,499 of OY755175.1, read as the reverse complement.
GTATCAGTTACACACATTTCGATAAGATTGGCCGGGGCGAATGCGAAACGCAGCAGCTGATGTGATTCACCTTTCAGCGCAACCATTTGTATTATGTTTGAATCGAGAATAATTCGTTTATGATTTTTCAATACGGTAGAATTTAACGGTCTAATTTAACATAGTTTTACTGCAAATAATTCTAGAATACTGACTGTGCTAGGAAAATATTACCTTGTTTCAGTATTAACAACTTAACAACTTACAAACCAGCTTAACAACAAATTTTCTTTTTATATCGATTAGGAAGGTATATAGCTTGTTGTAATAATGACAACTGTAGGTGAAGCACTGACGAGCTAACAATCATCTTGGTATTATAGTGCTGCGTTAGTTGCAATCACGGTATAAGTTGGGCCCTAAAAAAGTACGATAATAACGTGTAATAAGGGATAACGATCCAACGATCCATTTTTAATCATATTTACTACATATATAAATGACATTCAATTCAAGACTAAGAAATAACAATATATTCATGTGGATGTGGCTATAGACTGAAAAATTCCCATCATCATCATTTTCGTCACCCTGCCTCTCGGGTGAAGCCAAAGGTTAAAGGTTAAAGATTAATAAAGAACAAACTATCACACATGTTAATAAATTAAAAGACACATACATTCATATACACACACACCGAAACCCCCCAAAAAGGGATAGACAGAGCTTCAAATTATAAATTAATTCATAAAGACAAAGCAAAAATTTCCAAAACGGGACATTTTCTTATAGTAAATCTCTTTGTCACATGGACTGGGGAAATAATAGTAATATCGCCCAATAGTCACTTAATTCACAATACTTTTAGTAGCCTCGTATGAAACTCGTAGAAAAAAATGGGTTAGATAATCACGGGGTTCAAAAATGCATTGTTATACGAACCCAAAGTTTAGATATCATCAATTCATCATAATATAAGAAAAAAAAAGATATATATAACATATAACATATAGTAGTATTGCGAAGCAAATAAAGGCAAAAGTTTTTAAAGTTTCAATTTTATGAATAGTCATCTTGCTACACTTAAATTACTGACTTTCTCCTAACCCTGAATTATGACGACACAGAGATGCTTCTCACCTATATCAAATAATTATATATACAATTATATATATATTTACGCAAACACACACATACATATACAAATACTACACACACCCCTATAAACACATTCAAACACACACACACACACACACAAATACATATTTTCTTACTAGAGGAGAACACGATTTGTTTTTGTATTCTTTTAAAAAATGAAATTATTAGTGTCCATTGCACAGGCACGACCTATGATGGCACTAATGTACTCTATATGTCTCACCCTTATTTTAATTGTAAAATATGTGCTCTAGTATAATTTGTACATAGGTTAATTAGAAAATAAACGATTTATTATTATTATATTATAGAAAGTGTTTGTGCAATCAAGTCAGTCATCATAAAATTTTGTTCATGCTCCATTGTGAGACATTGACAAAACACAACGAGATCGTTAAGTTCCAAAGTTATATTTCACTAAAGAACGTTGGTTTTGTATCAAATTAAAGCTTTTTATTAATCACTAGCTTTTTGCCCGCGACTACGTCCGCGTCGACTACATTTTTTGCATCCAGTTTATATTTAAAAAAGTTGTATACATAAAGATATAAAGGACATTGAGGCTTTTTAAGTGATTGTTCAGCGATGCAATTGGAGACCCATCACTAAAATCCTTTATTTAATTACCTTTTCCCTATTCAACTTCCAAAAGTGGATGAAGAACTACTCCGAAGCTATGGCTACCCTTTTTGGGATTTATGGCCGTTAGGGATTTATGAATAATTGATGGATGAATTTCATAAATTCTATTTTGTAGTGATTATAACAGTCAATCGCACCAAGATTCAAGTTTCTGAATACAGAAATGTCAAAAATCTCTAAGCTAACTACCATTCGCTATTTCAACCCCTCAGTGCCATAAAACATATGATAAGAATCATGAAACAAACCATGTACATGTACCAAGTTTCTATGTTCGTATTAGTACGTATAGTAACTATTGATTTTCGGGTCTTTAATCGCGTTTTATAGCATGGGTTTAGTTTTATAATAGTTGTTTTGATTGTAATGTTCAATCGCGAAAGTCTTAGAAAATACTAAGTACGGATAGTAGTTTGGTGGAGCGGAACGGAGGCCCGGTGGGTGCTGCCCCCTACACTATCAGTTGGTGATGGTGGGTGAGTTGCCAGCAGAGATTGATCGGGATCGGGAATATGGGGATTGTCCGAGATGAATGATATCTTATTTCATGATGCAATAGTTCTAGCTATTATTTTAAGCTAACACAATAACTTTTTCTTTACTGAAAGCTTGTGTCCTTTAAGTTTTGATCCCGGGTCTCTCGAATGTTCATAGAGGTTAGATTTACCGACGGCAAATTTGAATACCCTGTATTTTCTTATAGTCTTACTATTGACAAAAAAATTAAATGAACTCCCGCTCCCACTGTATTATCCCGCATTTTCATACCCTACCGATATCGAGCGCCAAAATCCACAATTCAATGTAAAATTAAAAATAGTGATTAAAGATAAAACAGAAAGTAAGTAAATGATTCGAAAAGTGCACCGAGTAATTGTATGAGCTACAGGTTAAAGCGCAATATATTCCACTTCTTACGTATCTTATAAAACATCGATTGTCGATACAACGGTTTAAAAAATACCCAGAGCGCTATTGCATACCTCAAGAACTAACGTAACGTAAATACTTATAATGTAAAAAACAGTTTAGACGATAAAACAAATTTTACGTCATCCCTCGGGAATTCCTCATACTCAAGGATACATTATCGTATCATTTAGCTTCTAAATTTACATGTTTATATTGGTTTGCAGTATATCACCTTGTTTTAAATCATACACAGCGCCATCTCCAATCCGTCCAGCAAGCAAAAAATATTTTAGTTTTCCCTCGGGAATATTATTTTTCCGGGATTTAAAGTACCCTATTATTTAATCTGGACTTCTAACTATACGTCTGCAAAATTTCAAAGCAATCGGTTCAGTAGTTACGGCGTGAAAGCGGCACAAACAAACAAACAAACTCACTTTCCAATTTATAATATTAGTATGGATTCAAAACAACTAATTTAAGATACACCTTGGGGTTATATTTTAATTGATTAAATTATAACACAAATGATTTGGAACTTTGCATAACGATTTTTAAGTAACATTGTATTTATATCGATGTTTAATGTCGGCGTAGAATAGCACTACCCCCTTTCTAACCGTGGTTGTTTGTAAGAGGCGACTAAGGGTGTGGGACAGTAAAGAAGTTGTTGGGTAATGCGGTTGGAGACCTTTTTTTACTATCTTTTCCTCGCTCTTCTTTTTAAAGTGGCTGAGGTATTTCTTATTCTGAAACTCTGGCTAACCTTCCTTGGGATATATAGCCGTGAGTAATATGTATGTAATGTATTTATGGTGTTCTTATTGCTTATCTGCATAGTAATATTTAAGTAAATATATAAATATAAAAAATACTCTAACTCTACTGGACTTTGAAATATATTAAAAAAATACGAATACACAAATACATTTTAAGAAATATGTATCCTTGATTGAGTATAAGATTATTGTGGCAGAAGAATTCATATAAATAAAGACAGAAATAAAAATATACCGCTTGGTTTACTATACCTGATCTCTGGAGAAAGTGTAGGCAGCCGGAGTGGCGGGAGCACTCACAGCTCGGGGCTGAAACAATCAACAATATACTTTATAACATTTGTTCGTTTTCTACACCAGTGCCCCCAATAACACAAGGTCGCTATGATTACACAATGAATCATTGACAGCTAGAATTCGATATCTTTTGTTGTTGTTTTTTACTTCTGCGACGACAGCCGGTATCGGTTTACGGAGCAATAATTCATTCATTATTAAATTGTAAATGCGAAGTTTTGGGTCACGTCATGGGAAACAAATGGAGGATACATACATACATATACATACATATACTCACGCCATTAGTTCCCATTGGGGTAGGCAGAGACTATTGATCGCCACTTCGCACGATCCTGACAAACCTCTCTAGCTTCGTTTACATCCATCAATCTTTTCATACATGCTCTTTTATTCTTCATACTTCGGACGCCAGCCTTTTTGAGCACACTCTCAATTTGGTCCAAGTGTGTTCTCCGTGGTCGTCCTCTACTAACATTACCATCCACACTAGCTCTATAGATCCCTTTTACCAATTTTCTATCATCCATCCTCTCTATGTGCCCAAACCATCTCAACATTCCTTTTTCTATCTTTCTTACAATATCATCTTTCACACCACACTTTTCACGAATAACACTATTTCTCACTCGGTCACATAATCTAACATTACAAATTTTTCTGAGGGACCTCATCTCTACTGCATTCACTCTGCTCTCATGCTTCTTCTGCCACACCCAACATTCGCTTCCATACATAAGCGTAGGAACAAGAACAGCATCATGCACAGCCATTCGGGCCTTTTCAGACACCGTTTGACTGATCATTAGGCTATTCATTGCTCCATTTACCGCATTACCCTTTTTCACTCTTCTTTCAATGTCTTCATCACATTTCCCATCCCTTGTAAACAAACTTCCCAGATATACAAACTCCTTCACCTGTTCCACATCCTTACCATCAATCGCAATCACGCATTCTGTCACATCTTCCTGTCTCTCAAAAACCATCGTTTTGGTCTTATCCACATTCACCCTCATTCCCTTTCTTACAAAAGACTCACATGCAATATTCATCATCTCTTGCAACTCTTCTGCCGATGATGCAAGTAGCACTTGATCGTCAGCATACAAGAGGCATTTAATGATGAATCCACCCATCCTTAGTCCATAATCACTTTCACGCAACTCTGTCAAACAGTCATCCATGAACAAATTGAAGAGCCACGGAGAAGCTACACATCCCTGTCGGACACCCCTAGAGATTCCGAACCAGTCAGTGTTTTCCCCGTTTACTCTTACACATGCACTAGAATCCTCATAAAGTGATACCAATGCACGTATAAGTTGACTCCCCAAACCGAACTTGGATAACACCTCCCATAAACACTTTCTTACCACCCTATCATACGCCTTCTCTAAATCAATGAAGGAGCAATACACCTTTTGGTTCTTAGCTAAAAACTTTTCGGTGATGCTCCTTAGAGAGAAGATTTGATCCATACATCCCATTCCTTTCCTAAATCCCGCTTGCACATCCCATATTTTCTCGTCAGTTTCATTCATCACTCTTTCAATCAGTACCTTAGCATACAATTTACCAACAATGCTGAGTAAGCTGATGCCGCGGTAGTTTTTAGCCTCTTGGTGTGACCCCTTTCCTTTATATAGAGGCACAATCACCGCCTTGCACCAGTCTCGTGGAACTTTGCCACTCGACCAGCATTTTTGGAAAAGGAAGTGCAACCAAGAAGCCACCAACCCTTTACCAGCCCTCAGCCCTCAAATGGAGGAGTTATAAATTAAATGAGACATTAATGTCACGTTTCATATTACAGATTGGCACCGAGCAGTCGAGACAACCTAAACAATAAATAATTCAAATTACATTACAAATCGGACGTAATCGGCTGTTTCGCCAACCGAACGTCCAACTGACTATTATTCGCTCGCTAATAAGAAGTTATGAACAATTCAGTGTAATTTGTGTAATGGCGACGTATCGGGCGGGAGTCGGGAGCGGGTCGGAAGAACTCAATAAACATGATAAACATCGACCGATAGACTCACTGCAGAGGTGTGCTTTAAGTGATTACTGCGGCTTCTCAATGCAAGTATTTTTTAACCAATCTTAAAAGCCGACGCAATGATACATTCCATTATTGATTAAAATAGAACTTGAACGATCTATAGTTATTCTCATTTTGTTAAAAGCACTGCAAAACAATCTCGCTCTACAATGTTATCGAAGCACTACGCTAATTAAGTATATTTTGTCCATCAGCGCTGGCTAGTGCTATCAAATTTATCCATACATATTTCTCAGTTAACATGGTGTTAAAAGAGTGTTCATGTGTGACAATTCATTGCTCACAGCATAGCACACAGATCAAGTTAGCTTCAAGAAAAATACAAAAACTTATTTAAGTCGAATATGCATTTATTACTGCTATGCAATAATAATTATCGTGGGGATCGAATCGCGACCTTCGAATCTTTTAGCTACTCTATCCTATCGATGTCGTCCTCATGTCAATATTCCGGAGCGTTAAGCATGATGCAGATAAATGCGGAAACATCGTCACTATGAAACCAACCGAGTGGTATCGCATGGTCTGTCTGGGCGCGGCGCTGCGCGACCGGCGCGGTCCCCGGCGCTGCAGGTGGAACCCGGCCCGCCACAGCGCGAACGCCAGCCGGTGCAGCGCGCGCGCCGCCTCCGACACCATCTATCACTTCACACACACTCACATGATCGTCACATATGGCTCCGTCGTAATAAATGACATCCAATGTTAATTACGGCAATTGAACGAAGCACCTGTTATAGCACGTGTCATCGTTTTCATAAACACTATTTCACGCGATGATTGTGTAAAGTTTATACTACGTTTGTTTATTTGATCTCCGAGATTATTTCTCAATTAATAATTTATAGCGAATTTTGAGACACAGCCAAGTTCAACTAAAATAGTGTTGTTTAAACGTTATTTCAATGTATGAAAATTATAGTCCAAAAAATGCACGTACGGCTTTTTCGGTAGACTCACTGAGCAGTTCGTAAAAGTTCTGGCAAGAAAACGAGTAAAGGAAAGAGTGAAGTTGAGGTGAGACGTGGGATGCCCGCGTGCGACGATAAGATCGGGAATCCCGCGGCATGCGGGGAATGCGGTTGCTGCACTGCGGCATCACACACGTAAACATTACCGAAAAACATTTATCACATTTCAATCATGCAGAGATATGAATCTTCGATAAAACAAAATATTTCACGTAATATGGGAAATGAATTAAAAGATGTTTTTTTGTAAATTTTCTTTATAATTAATCATCACAATATCGACATTGGTAAACAAATAACTGAGTTCAAAAAAAATGTAACCTTGACACATCATCCCTAAAGCTTACTCGTGAATGAGAGTTCAACGACTTTGGGGTTTGTCTAAATAAAGGACGATGTATGAGCGACTGCAACGCTTCAACATGACTTTTTATATCTCGCTTCTTTTGTTTTTACGTTCTCTGAAAAGATTGTATCTACGAGTATCTCACTAGTATGTATGTATGTAAAAACATTGACATTGTAATTTTTGTTTAAGCACTATCTGAATACAACGAATATTGAGCTTGGATGCACTTAATATAATAACAAGAAATGACAATATAAAAATTGTTATCGACCAATCAGTATTTACAATCAGACATGTGACTAATTTGAAATATCTTTGGAGAGATATCTACTTATCGGATGATTGGAAAGGTCATCAGATTACTATAATAGGCATGATGACAACAAGTAAATTTCATTGAAATAATTTGTGTGTATATTATTACAAAATTCCCTATTCTAAGACTCTGATTCTTTTCATGATTAAAAGCAAGATGAATATTATAATCGATAAAATAAAATCGCTAAATACGGCAATCCGCCATAAAATGTTGAACGCCAATCAGAGCGCATGACGTCACGTTAGAGTTCTTTCTCTTTGTTTACATTTGAATTACTTAAGATAATACACACTCGTTCGCTTTTTTAATTAAATGCGCCGTTATTAACTTCAATTTCTTTTGTGTAAATTTATTGCGCTAAATTCAGTTATTTCCATACATACATACATATACTCACGGCTATAAATCCCTTATCGGGGTAACCAGAGCTTTGGAATGAGAAATTCCTCAGCCACTTTTGGAAGTTGATTGGGGAAAAGATAGTAATAATAAATGTTTTTGGTGACGGGTCTCCAACCACATCGCCCAACAATCGCTTAAAAAGCCCCTATACCCTTAGTCGCCTCTTACGATCACCCACGGGTAGAACTGGGGTAGTGTTATTCTAAGCCCTCACTACACACTGTTTACTTCTTTCTATAAAATTATAATGAATTTAGCAACAAAATTCTACAAAATAAAAAGGAAATACTGTCATCAAAGTGATCTTCACAAAAATAAAGCTGTATAAAGCCACTTCTTTCTTAATTTCTTATCGAAAGGAACAAAAATATATAACTTCTCCTGAGTTTTTATGGACGTATGAGTACCCAGAGGGACGGAACACCACCTATTTGCTTTTAAAGCCATGTTTTAATGTAAAAATTAGTGAAATTTCTAAATTAAATATGAATTAGATAATGTTTACATATACCAAATGTTCCTTGTACTCTATAGTGACGTAAGCAAGCGACGCCATGACACTTTGACGCGTTTTAGTGCAAATTTTAAATTTATGAATAAATAATTATTTTTTAAATACTAAACCTAAATTTTTCGCAGAAGTATTATGTTTATTACAATTCATATATATTTCTAAATATTATAGAATAGTTTCTCAAAATTTGTCATCATGCCTATTGCCGATTAGAAATTTCAATACTATCTTTTTAAGCTTCATTAGTTTCGGTTTGTGTACAAACTTTGTACTTGATTACTAACGATCACATCTATCCTATTATCTTCTGTGTAGATTTTAAAGAGTGTATTTGTTAAAGTTTAATTAGAAGCACTTTAAGCTTGTATTTTTGCACGGAATAATTATAAGCCACTAACGGTCACTTTTTACCAATCGATATTTTAATACTTAACGTCTCAACGCCTATTGCTAACTAGATTGTCGTAGTGTAATGGTCAAGTTTAGCAGTCGGGCGGAGTAGACAGGGCGCGCGCGAGAGCCGTGGCGCGACGGAACGCACTCGAGTGATGCTGCCGACGACGACGGCCCGGCGCCTCTGGCGACGCAGCGTTGCCTAGCAACCACTGCACACTGCTCACACAAAACACCGCCAACATCACCCCTAACTCCACACAACAAGGATCACTCCACACAAACGCTGCTCCTGAATAGTGCGTCATTTATTTTTACCCTTCGACAACTAATCGTTACAGTCAAATTTTAATTTACAAATCTCTTTGCGAGGTGTCAGAAAGGATGTGTGGGATGAACTCTTGTATTGCCTATTACACAGCCAATCTATTAGACAGTTATTGAGTGAGATTACTTATGTTGTAAGGGGTGTACCCCTCAACTCAAATATAAGAATGAAAAATATAAGAATATGATAATTTAATTTGAAACAACATTTTATTTCAGAAAATACTGAGCATAAAAAAAATCAAAGGATATTTTACATTAGATTAAAGTAAATTAACACAAAACTAAACGGTTTCCATTAAATCTGGAAAATATCATATTTTTCATAATATGATTTCATAAATAAAATTGTAGGGCGGGCGGACGGTCGATAGCGTTTCCGTAAACAAAGGTAACGAATAGTAAAGCGAACCACGTGTGCAATGAAGCGCGGGCGGGCGGCGCGGCGGCGGTGGCGGCGCACCAACAATTATTAACTAGGTAGTTGTACTACGGTGGTAATGATCTTCATATCCTGTTTCCCGCGCTTTTCCGCTCTAGGCTTGTTATAGCTCCACAAAATTAACTTCTACTTCATTTTGCATAACAAACTATAAACGTTATTAAAGGGCGTGTTAAGCTTTACAATTTAAGTTTTGAAAAGCAGTTTAGATTCGTTTATTTCACGAATTTAACTTTGATATATCGTACAATCTTCATAAAAAATACACTTGGGCTGGGCACTCATTGATGGTAATAAATTAAAAACCGATTTTATTTAGTCCATTACAAATGTTATTTTCTCGCAAAAACACGCAAAAAAGGCAAGTTTATTTATTTATTTTTTAGCAAAACTAGAGCTTAGTAACGTGCTGAAATTGCAGGCCATATAAATAATTACATAATACAGAATTTAATGGAAAGGATAACCCAAATTACGTATTATCTACTCTGGGGACCATCTGGCAACTCTGGCAGGGTACGGCCGTTTCATCTTGCTTTACATTAGTGTATTGAAATTGACGTTCATCGTTTTATGAAGTTTATTAATAAATTCGACGCTCGATGTGTATATGACGTGTTGTTTACATATTAAAATTCTATGTATAGTATTGGCTAAAACATTATTTTAATGAACAGCGTTCAGGATTAATTAATGTCCTCACGTCGACCACGACACCAACTCACTCAATTGTTTGCTTGCGTGTATTATACCTCTTAATGCTACACTAAATAGACCGATAAAATTCAACTTGCAATGAAGTAAGTTCATTTTCTTAGTAAACTAGAATACCACTCTCAAAAACAAGTCAACATGTTCTTTTCAGTTACCAATTGAGACCGAGAAAACAAATATTTAAGATAATCGTTTTGTAGAAGCATTGTAAAAGCTTATTTTTTATTCAATATATTAATAAAACTGAATAGTCGTGTCTGGTTCTGTAATAAAAATAAGTAGGCTTCAAATTAATGTACAAACCAAATAGAACTACTTAGGCAAGTGCACGAAAGTGGTTAATTGATTTTTGAAATGTGGAGATATATCATCTCATCGTGCTGATAGCTCGAGCCACTTATCTGAGCCTATTAAGTGGGGGCGTCACCACATCTTCCCGTACATGATTCCACTCCACAACTGGTTTATAAATATTCATGACAAATATATGATGCACTGCGGGTTCTCACGGGTAGCTGTCATCTGTACTTGTTGGTATAAGGCAACTCGTGCGTGCCAATCATGTGAGCCTAAGTCTAAAAGCTGATCATATGTTTGTTGTGGTGTGTTGGATTGAGTTCTTAGTTTTATAATTTGGTTACAAATCTTTTAAAGGGATATGCACAAGTTTTCATTTAGCTTGTCAAATACTATTTTATGAGGTCTTAACACATTTCTCTTTTCATTTTACATCGTAATGACCATTTATCATGAAAAATACATACCAAAGACCAAAACTCTCAGGCAGCAAAATATCACCAATCTGTTTTCATATGCGTAAAATAAAGGGCTTTAGATTGAAAATCTTTACCGTCGGTTTATCGGTGCAACATAGGTTATTCACAAATGAATTAAAAAAGGATAAGATCAGGGTTGCATATGTATATTCAAAATTAATACCGAGTAAAGTAATTGCAACTGCTGCGAGGTGGTTTAAAAAATGAAAAACTATGAAATTAAATTAAGTAATTAAAACTATATAAAAATTTATGATAATAATATAAAGAAAAAATTACGAATTGTGTTTATTATTAACATAAATGGTAAATCAACCTTAAATGTGAAAAATAATCTAATCTTTAACAAAACGTGATAATTTATAACAACTGTAGTGATCTATCATAATTTCCTCACAAAAAAAAAACTTTTAATTTAATCCGAAACTGACTTTACGTCCCGAGTTTTCATCTTATCTGAATTTGTAGAGCGTAAACAATTAACGGATGTTATGAATAAATCAAACAATTTTACGAAGTCTGTAATGCAACCACTTCAATCTGTACAAAATCAGGTTTAGCCTAGATCCCAATATTGTCCTCAACATATGTTTATAAATTATTAAAAAGATTAAAAGTTAAAATACTTAAGAAATGTATGACAAAAGAACTCAACGACTAATTAGAATGTTTTGTTCATGAAAACCTCATGTGGGCACTATTACTAATAAATAATACTGGGGCGTATACCCGGAGGTCGTGAGTTCGATTCCCGCTGGTGTCAAAATTTTCTTTCCTTTATTTATTAGAAACTCAACGACTTTTTTTTTAATTTACCAAAGCCCGAGCTGCGATTAACCCTCAATGTCTGTTCGTTTTATAGTTGTAGTGTTATTTACTTTAAAAACATACATACATATACTCACGGGTATAAATCCCTAGAAGGTTTATAGTTATGAGGAAGGTAGCCAGGGCTGAGGTATTAGACATTTCTCAGCAACTTTTAAGTTCAGTAGGGAAAACATGGTAAAATAAAGGTGTGTGTTGGTGATGGGTCAAAAATCCCTTAAAAAAGCCTTACCCTAAGTCGCCTCTTACGGACACCCACGGGAAGAAATGGGGTAATGCTATTCTAAGCCGACACTACACAGCAAACATATTTGGGTTAATTTTCTTTACCACCAATAAGTCAGAGGGATAGTGATCATGGAAATCGCGAAAATATTGCGAATACAACAAACAAATAACTCGATAAGACCAATAACGAGAGCCGGAGATTCCACGATTTGTTATCTCGACACTTATATAGGGAAAGGTTCTCCGGCGTCTAATCTGATGGAGTATGATATAGTGGTCAATAAAGCAGTGGCTGTATTGGCTTTATCGTGAGAAAGTTTCGCGATCGCCTCGCCTCGCCTCGCCTCGCCCACCTCCGCCATGGATATCTACGTGATACCACACTACGCTCCGAGCTATTGGACTCTGCTCTAGCCCTGATATGCCAGCCGGTCCCTTTGACCAACTATTATGGGCAAAACCAATTTATTTTAATTACAAATCGTCGGCCCATTAACATCGACAAATGGGATTAACGAATTACCATCGAAAATATAGGAGCCAATAGCGTTAGCGTAGCTATTGTTGTAACGTTAACACCTTGGTTAAAATCGTGTTAATAACTTCTTGTAAGAATATTGCAACGGTGATTAGAGATAAACGATGTCATTTCTGATGTTTTATAATTTCACCATAGTTTTGTGTTAAAATACTTATAAAGATATAAATAACTATTTATGAATTTCATTTATATTTATTATAACACAGTTATCTTAGGAATTCAAATGGAAATTTTAAGTTTCTTAATATTTACTCTTATTGTAGAACAATGAAATTCCATGTCTATAGTGACCTTTGATAGTTCTAGACTAGTATATTAGTGATCGCATACAAAATTATGTTAAATAAATAAAATGTTCTTTTCGTTCAACTACATAAGTATCCTCTATCGTATTGATATGCACAATTTCGACACAATACACAAAAGTACCGGCAAGTAAAGACCTTCTCTGGCGCAAATAAACACTACAAAACTGGAATAACAACGCGCATATTTCCATAAAGTGTTTTATAGCATCACGTTCACAGCACGGTGCGTCACAATTGCGACAATCTACAAATGATGTCATACGCCGAGGGCGCTATTATTATCGTAAAGATGTCTATGGAAACACCAACTTAGATAAATGCAAATGTGGTGAATGCGTTAATTATAATTTATTTCCCAATAATTGTTTAAAAGGTGTGCAGTGCTTTTAGTTTTATGTGGATGTCACAACGGTAAATGCACGGCGCGAGTGTTAGTGTGAGGTGTTGTGAAATAGTGTAGCCTCGAGCTCTAGGTTCCTGCGTCCTCGTAAACACCCATTATCCTAACTCGTTACTATGCTCTGGCTGACATTATTGATGGCGCTGTTTTAACGTCATTACCCTTGTCTTGAAATATTCCAACATTTTATTAATGCCATGTCTATAGAATAGATAATAGCCCAGAGATAAATTCAGGTGATATGTCTTTTATTAACTAGTTTGCACACTTTTCCCGAGGCGCGCAGTTCAATTTGTTGTAAGTATATCAATCGACATCCCTGATAAAACGTTACCTCACGTTAAATATATATTTTATTACAAGAATACACACTTAAACTCCACTTACTTTCAAATTCAAGTTACTTACGAATATTTTTGAGTACTCTCGGAAGCGTCTTCCTTGACTATATTCCAGAAAGATTATATCACGATCAAGGCTTATATTTTTACAAAGTTAATTATATAATTAATAATAATAATAAAATATCTCTTAATTCTAAGAATAATAATAAAATATCTTTACATAATTCAACTGCCTCGTTATTTTGAATGTTTCGTAAATGTTTAATACTTCTTCACAAAACATGGTTTCCAAGCCTTATATTTACTGGTTATTTACTATATTTTTACCACATACTATTTTTTTACAATTTTTAAGTTATACGGTTATTCAAGCTATGTCTAGATCATGAAGAATAGTATCGAAATATTCGTGAGTGTTGTGTAAAGCCTATCTGCCAGCTCTCTCAGTGAAGTGAATAATTCATGAGACCGGTACAGTAGCAGGTATTTGCCGTAATTAAGTTACCTTGACCATCAGCTGTTTGCTTTGTTTACCTTTTTTACAAACTAGCACTTAAGGTTAAAACCTTTAAAAAGGAATGCTACAACTAAGCTATATAGATTTAAAAAATCTGCTGTATTTTTCGAGGAGTAGTATTTTTAGTACTATTCGAAACCGACACTAAATCTTCTTACTTCAGTATAGAGACATTCCGAACATACTAGTTATTTCCATTATGACCCTCACTATTACGACATTTTCATGATGACACCTATGAGTTACCTAATGGCTGCCTGGCGAGTGATCCGGCAATAACTGAAATGTCATCGACCATCAATAACTCGAATAATTGTGACGTCAGTCGTCACTTCACCCTAATATAGCCACAGTGGAATAGGGTGCTACACTCCTTTCGAATTCTTAACAAATTACAAAAACACACTATCCGCTGTTTTTGTGTCTTCCACACCTTAATTTGAACTGTTAATGTTTTTTAGGTCGCAGGTTAAGACTCTTTTGTTTAACTTTACCTTAAAATTTGTGTTTCAGAACACATAAATACAATAATCTATATGTTAATGTAAAATCCAGTTTTTTGGTAAATATTTATGGCTGTATGGATTTACCGGAAAATCCTAAGATTTACGAATATGTCTGGGTGAATGTTAGATTTAGTAATTTATTTAGTATTTATTTACACCAGGAATTGGTTAGTGGTATTACCATGATGGCTGGCATTTCATATAATTTTATAGGTGATGTGGCTGGTAACTCATCACAACACGAACCAATAATACCATCTATTCCAAACTCAGCTTCCAAGAGCGGCTGATGGAGATAACTTTGAGTTGTATAGCTTAGGTAAGAGAGTTTAGTTATGCAGTGCTTTGCAAACTTAGATGCAAAAAGTATTCTAAGCAAATGAAGCTGCAAGTGAATACCTGTTACTTTTAGAAATAGAATTTAAAAAATCGATATTTTGTTTGACTCTTTATATAACTTATGTCATATCAATACGTTCTACTATTGGGTATAGACAGTTTACAAAAGGCCTGAAACAAATGTTCTAAAAAACAAGGCTAGTAACTACTAAAAAACAAAGTCATCTTCCTCTATCGTTTGATATAAACAAAGATCTCAATTTTCTCTGCATGAACCCATACTCATGGAATTCCAAGAAGAATCTAATCAAAATACTAGTAATAAAATATTGATTCCTATTAAAAGTCGCCACATACTATTTTCTGCAGAATGGCAAAATAATTAATAATTTATACTCTTGTGAAAAAGTTTGATATTTACAGTTAAAAGTTTTTTACAAGGAATAAAGCAAAATGCTCAGAACAAAAACACCCAAATAGAGAGGAACCGCGTCACAGAACAGTTCACTTGTAGACATCGGCGATGACATCATGCCAAAGTGAGGTCGAACGCGTTATCTTTAAATAGAAATAAACATCAACATTGACAAAGAAGTTTTATAGTGTGCTATCGCCAACTTAGTTGATGTTGATGGAAGATATATCTATCATGTTAACTAAATTCTACTAACGAGATGGTATATCTTTACTCTCCTTTTAAGAAACTCCTTTCAAGTTATTAGTTTGATTTATTTTCTAAAACAATATTATATCTGCTTGAATGCTCCAATTGTACTTCTATTCAAGATTATTATTATAGTAACATGATTAATTTGCAATGTGCAAAAAGAGTTTTTATTCTTTTCCAATATTTTATTGCCAATTTCAAGTTTTCACATGTTGGTACCTATCTAATTGGATAAAATACCAATAAAGTTGACAGTTGAGTACACTGCACACACATTAAAATTAAATAAATTGGTAAACACAAATCGAAAAAAATGCTTTAAATAAGCATTAAAAGCAAGTAAACGTTTTTTGTTTATCTAAACAAGCTTTCAAAGCACTGATTGACCACTGCGTGATTAAATGAGCCTATAGCTCACAATAATGTAAACATCTTGATCAGCATATAATGCTATGTGTAGCTCTTATAACCAAATATTCTTTTCATTTATTTGCTGTGCAGCGTCGGCTTAGAATAGCGCTACCCCATTTCTACCGGTGGGTGTACGTAACAGGCGACTAACGGTATTGGGGCTTTTAAGGAAACATTGGGCGATGCGGCTGGAGACCCATAACCAACAACCTTTATTATACCTTCTTTTCCCCACTTAACTTTCCAAAAGCGTCTGAGGAATTTCTAATTCCTTAGCTCTGGCTACCCCTTCTAGGGAATTATAGCGGTAAGTATATGTATGTATGTATGTATGTTATTTGTTATACATTTTTAACGAAATCATTAGTATGCCGTATGCCTTCGAATGTTTAGACGTGGCTTATTGATATTTTCAAGTTGGAAAGTAAAATACAGAAATCAAAAGTACCGTTTACAAACTTTGATAACATACGCAGTTTTATGTTCGAATAAGTATACGTTGAAGAAAAACATAACCACTAAAGCACCAAGCAAAGAATAAATCACGAATAAAATATTATATTTGTTCATAATTTAACAATGTTTAAATCCCGTAATAATATCCAGAGCGATTACATAAATAGTGCCGTTAGTAATGTAGAATAGCTAAAAAGAGTTTATATACTAAGACTGAGTTGACTTAGGTAATAGTTTTCAAAATGTTCTTCCCTAATCTGCTGCCAAAAATTCCAAGCCCTTTCTAGAGTTTTAGTTAGGAGGCCTATGTCGATTAATGAATGTCCAGCGCATGAAATTAAGATGATATCTATAGTATAGAGTCTGAGTCATTGCCTTAACAGTTCCTCAACTAAAAGCTGTGTTTATAGATTTAACCAACCTTTATACAATACAATACGGCCCACTACCGCGCGCTCCATCTCACTGGTGTTAATGTCTCTAGTTTGACCAACTTCTAGTATCTCCATTTACGACATAATAAAAGCTTAAATAAACACGGTACACATCTCGGCTCCATGTACTCTATTGGATATTGTCCTAAATGTACAAACTTGGTTCGAAGGTGCGTGGGCGCATAAGCAAGTCTAACTAGAAATAAGCCTTAGTCGGATTAGTGGGCAGTTGTGCTCGATCGTGTATGCCATTCAATAGGAAAGTAATACCAACATAGATCCATTGTTTCCGATCATTTTATATTCTTGTGTTTAATATTAAATTTTCTGTTACTCTGTAATTGCATTTGAGTTGGTTTTAATGAAACGACAGTCCCACTCGGCATGAAAGGGTCGGCTTAAAATAGAATTCATTGTGGTAATAGTTTCCTTTCTGTTATGAAACGTGCAAATAATTTAACGTTTGCATGTTTGGTGTTATTACCTTGCAGTTGAGTTCAGTACGACAGGGTATAAATTAGCATTTGACAGATGGTACTGCAAAGGGCACTCGCATCGGTTTTACGAGCGTCGCTCACAATAGTGCATTAGCCAGCCGCGGAGGAAGAGGAGAATTCCACAGTCACGGTGCAGCGCCGGCGACCGCAGGATTTATGATTTACGAGTCTCTAATAAAAGGAAAGCCAAGGTCTGCTCGACGACATATCAAAAACCGAACAAACGCAAAGGTTTCCCTCAAACTCGTGGCAAATATAACAACATCGTTCAAGTACAACGACTCGATTGAAACAATTATCTTAAAGTCATCAATCATTTATACGACTAACGTATTGACTAGTAAATTACACCTGGAAATTACTATTAATATCCACTCGGTTCTAGGTAGGTATCAACGGAGAAACTTCCATTTATGATTAAAGAAAAGTATCAGCTTCTGTCTTTGATTACATTTTGAATGAGTAGAGTCAAGTTTTTTTCGAAGTGTGTGAAGTATTAGCTGCTAATGAGATGGTGCTTGATGGAGAAAGTGATGATGACTTACGGTGATGGTGTCGTAGATGCTGTTGTGGTCGGCGGGCGGGGCGGCGGCGGGCGCGGGGGGCGGCGGGGTCACCGGCAGCGGCCCGTCCTTCTTCCATGTGCGATGGATTTGCCAGCTGGTGTCCGTAAACCGCGCCGCATCCTGAATACCAAATTACTGACTTACTTTCCAATGTTACAAAACATTCTCTAATTTCAACAAGCGTTTCATACTTCTAGAGGCGATCAATAGACTGGCTGTTGCGAACTTAATTAGCATGAGACGAGAAATTTTAGCACACAGACTCAGAATTAACTAGGGTGCGATTCTGAAGTCAAATCTCGTACTGACATATCTCAGCTTATCTAAAGGTTGTCAATTAACATAATTAAATTTGACATGGTATTCCAGTCACATCACATCAAATGTCACCCGTATATGTCTTTGAAGCGTGGATAGAAGATATAATAAAACGATACAGAACGTCCTCTACAGTTTATACTCATCATAATAATGACAAAAGTGATACAATGACACTGATTGTTTTAATTGTTTGAAATACGTCTTATTACTTACAACGAATGTTCCATAATTATAAGTCTTACTTGTATCCATCGTTTCACAGACTTCGTTTTCGCAAAAGTGAATTATCATATTTCGCTGGTATCCCTATCTGTAATGTTTGTGTTACTTGTACCATAACACTTATATCTTTTTTTAAATGTGGTTCATATTTGTCTGCTAATGCTTTTGTTGTATGGTGTTATATTAACATGAATAAATGAGTTGTCTGTCTATCTATCTACCCACCTATTTATACTCATTGCAGCCCATATATGTCTCCGCTGAGTTATTTGGCCTTAGTCTACCACACTAGCTTAATGTAGCCTATGATAGAAAGATTATTTATCTAGCTGTACTCGGACTTTCACTATGGGTCTTTTGAGTTGTATTTAGTCGTGGTACAATGTATTCATACAATGCGGTTATAGGCCTACCCCCTATCACGTCATTGCACTGTCGAAACAAAAGTGGGATACTCTGAAAATCGGGTGATAAACATGTCACGTGATATTTACATCTGCAACCTATAGGATATACGGAGTCATTGTTGAGAGTTGAGTATAAATTGACAAATTCTAAATAAAATAAAAGCTTTGTCCGTTTTGTCTATTTGCTAGCATGAGTCGGTTCTCTTAGTTATAATTATAGAGTACTAATGTTCGGACGATAAAACAATGTGCGCAAAAGGTACTTATCAACCGTTGACTGACTAGCTTAATCTTAAATGAAATAATGAAGTCATGCTGCGATGTACAAAAAAGAAGATCTTCTTTAGCTTGCCGGAACTGATCGGAATTCCACAAAACATTCCACAAAAGTGAATCTTTGAATAAATAGAAGATTTCTCAACTACATCAAAGTAAGTTTCTGCATAAGCAAACATGCAATAAGGAGTAGTAAATAGAGTGTGTTAGAATGAAACATTTGAGATGAGCACGTGTCAAAACAAATTAACGAGGTTCTGTTTGGATATTGTTCATACCACTATACCACTGGAATTCTTCCGACGGCTAATGTCGAAACTTTTGAGCAAATGTTGCACCTCTATATACACGGGAAATAGCGCACTGCCGCGTGCCGTCTGAGTCTGCCAGATAAGATAACAAACACTAATAAACATACATTGCACTAGAAAGTAGATGCTGTAAAGATATTTTTAAACATCGTCAAGTGAATCTACGTCAGAAGCCACAGCTTTTTTATTCACTTAGCAGATGATCGTGTGAAGTGAGAAAGAATGCACCATTACAAACCGGAAAGTAAAACGCATTTGGGCTATCGGTTGTACAGTTGTACTCATTGAGTAGGCGGCTGCACTTCACATCTTGTTATAAACTGTAAACTATTTACAGAATTTGAATATAAAATGTAATGTGTAAATGAATAGTTTTGTGGAATCACAAGTACCTTTTTAATAAAAACGGTCTCTGTTTATACCTCATGAATACTTAAAATTAACTCAAATTTAAAATGTTGACAAGGGTATAAAATCTAGATACTCTTACACTTCTTTTCCTGGCTCTAACTCAGCATAGAGTTTATAATTTTCAGATTTAACCAATCCAACATAGACTGACCGAAAAATACGCGAATGTATCAACCAATCTGTCTCAAACTTCCCTCCTTCATTTCTTCTTCCTAAAAGTTGCCTGCCGTCTTATTAATGGTTGTGTAACTCTGCAGTAAAACAATACTATCATACAAAAACATTTCATACACAACATCCACCAAATATTGCCTTCTCTTTCTGTTCTATATATTTGTCATATATTTCTTTAACTGATGTTTAATTGGCAACTTTATTTTCTTCAGTGATTCATTGTTGTGTATGCCAAAGCTAAAAGCAAATCAATGTTATAATGTTTCAATATAATAAACAGACAGATATAATTAAGGTTTCCTTTATAATGTTTTCCTTCACTACTAATAATAACCTGGTGAATAGCTTATATATGACTCTTTGATAAAGGGTGTCTAGAGAAGATTTGGAATTTGAAAACATTCCCTCTACAGTTAAGACCTCTCCTTAATATATTAATATCCAAGGTTAGATACATAATGTAGTAGGTTTGTATATTTTGTATTATCGATACAATATAAATTATAACTAAACAGGCAGGGACCTTGGAAGGACATAACTCACAACTAGTTATTCATAGATGCCTTATCAGCAAACAACAACCATCGGTGATTGCATAGATAAATGTATAAGTACTATTTGTTATTCCTAATCGTAAATAATATCACCTTATTACAGTTTGATATGAACAATGCATTATTCAAATATAATTAAATGTAAGAACATTGCAAAATGCCACGGTATTCGTACAAAATCCAATGTCACTCTACAATGACAAACTTTTTTCAATGTACTATTTATAATTTTCTTATTGCTTCAATAATTTTACCTCCCTACTGCGCGCCTTAAAAAAAGGTGAAGAAATTTCTCCGCTACTTTGTGCCGGTAGGTGATGGACACCAGCCACATCGCAAAACTAACTCGCTACTTACGACACCCGCAGGAAGTAATGGGCTAGTGCTATTCTAAGCCGATGCTACACAACTAAATTGAATAAATTTCTATGCTCTTAACCTTCATGCAGTAGAATATAAGATAAATATTTTGGGAGTCTAATGTGGGTTTTTTTCTGTAAAGACGTTTGAAGTTTTTGTGTACTCCGAGTATGACCTACAGGTTATCGCTTCGTGTATTATGAAACATGTTTTATAGACATTACGCTCAATGCATCGTTTATTCTCGTAGACACGTTTAAATATTTTGTGAATTATGTCGTAATACTACTGTAGCTTCCAATTGTATAGTAACATACAATTTGTGAGCGGAAATATAACATAAACATAAACGTTAACGCCGAATATCCCCGAAGGGGTTGGCAAGGGTACTAATACTTCTGAACATCACGTGACATTGTCACCTGGCGTTCAGAGTACCCTCGTTTTGCATGGACAGTGTACTCAATAAGTACAACTCAGCCATGTGGGTTTCCTCACGATGTTTTCCCTCACCGTTAACAACCGTGATAAATTAACCACACATATGTCTTTATAAAAGACAAATTGGTGTAGGCCCGACCCGGGATTTGAACACTAGTCGCTTTTACGTTAACCGGTGTTCTACCCATTTAGCTATCACGTCCTCACGTCACGTCACGTCGTATTGTGAGCGGTGCTGATATTAACATTCATGAAAACTTCAGTGTGCTCGTTAGAAGGAGTGGCCAGACTACTGCGGCCTCGGACTGATACTCGTAAGATAACCTTGCTTTGCTGTTTACTTTGCAAATTAAACTCCCCTCGTCGAATAACCTTTTTCTACGACGACGATGTTACTATGAGCTTAACTGGAACATACATCGCTAACGTAAGAATAGGGGTTTGTTTTCCGCAGTATCGAAGTAGTAGTCATACTGTCCTTCTATTTTACCCCGACTTTCCATAGAATCAGTGCTTTTAATTGCAAAAAAGGTAAAGAATGCAGTTCGGATTAATATAATAACCAATAATTGGACAATTATTGTCCAATTATACATAAACCTTAAAACGTCCATGTTTTGAAATATTCATTAAAAAATAACAATCTTTATTCAAATATTTCCAGAGATTGTCTTTATTATATATATTCAGCGGAAAATTGGCATTGGAAAATGTGTGCATCTTTAAATAAATAAGCAATTATTTGCTTGTGAAAACACAATGATTATGTGTGCGATATGTAAATATGGGTCGAGAAGTGGAGCATTGGTGCAGTGGAATACCTCGTGCTCGAAGGGATCGTGCGTGAGAGAAACCCGTTTTTGTTTATCTCCGCTGAACGACAGCCTCCTCTTGAACAACTTCATTTTATTTCACGCGGCGGCCCGGCACTCGCGTTTTAACTTTTTTTATTTAACTTTGCACTTAGCAGTCGTGTCAACTACACATTTTATCACTTCAACATATCCTTTCGAAAAGTCTCGTAAGTTTTCTTTGTAAAGAAAACAAATGAACTTCGACATCGGCCGATGGGACGAGGCGGCAAGTTAATCGCGATTTCTGACGAAACCCCAGTAATTACCGTTTCGGCTTTCATTCAGTATGATAAGAGTTTATCAGCGCGCTCGATAGCCGGCAGCCGGCGCGGCGGTGCGAGCGGCGTCGGTGTGAGCGGCGCAGTGCGGTCGGGTCGCGCGCCCACCGCGCACTGCGGCCGCGGCGACGACGTCTGCGCCGCCTCTCTGCCCACCACAATAGCGCTCATAATCACATGTCACACGTCTAGCATCGCATCACCTTCGCCTTCAATCAATAACGCCTACATACTCGTACTATGTTTAATTATGCTGAGACGTGTTTAGCATTATCAACGACCATTTCAAACAGCTTAGAAAACTCACTTGAGTTCTCACTCGAGCCCACCTTCGTCAACTCACCACAGTCCACCTCGCTGGCCTAATGCGGGTCCATCTTAATTTTCGGACAATTACGTATTTTAGCCTGTGATTTCTGACCGAGCTTGGAATTTGTTTAATCAGAATTAATTCCTCAAAAAATCTGTGAGTTCATAGAAACACATCAAACATCGGCTTCCGTCGTTTCCGTAAACAATGTTCTATAACCGGCTGCGGCGGCTGCGTGTGCGCACTGCTAACTAGTCCATGTTTACATGACAAGCCGATCAAATGAACCATTGATCAAGATTAGACATCAAAAATCGAAACTAATGTAAATTCCATCATTATGAAAAATTTCTCAAGTAGCTCTAACCTTTTTTATCAGGATTAGTACGATTACTCATATTTAAACTGAAACTGAAAGTCTTCTGTCAATTTAAATAGAAAAAGCACTTAAGCTTGTAAACATAAGACACATACACTGAAATTGACTCTATCGCTTCGCAATATATTTGTACAGTGAAACACATAAGGCCTTACTTATTTCAAATACACTTCCATTATGATTTCTTCCCTTTCTTTTGTGGTTTCGAATACTTGACTTTTATTTTCAGCATAGCAAAAAGCGTCATTTTATACAAGGAGGAGTAAATTACTATTTAAAAATAAGTATAGCAAACAAAATTATGTTTATGATGTTACTTTTTTTTATAATGGTTATTTATGAATGAAGAATGGCACCTAACCGTTTCTCTACCAGATTTGTAACCATCCAGTACATGTACCAGATTGTAATAAGAGAAAGCAATATATACAATTGTAAAAAGATTGTTTATGGTATCCTAGAGACCATGAGTTACGAAGAATGCGAGGCATTACTTGGAGTTGTCAGTTAAGTTTTACACACATTCATACGTTCACACAATAACATACACATACAAACACACACACACACACACACACAAATAGTCGTCTTAAGACATCCAAATGTTGCTATAGGTTTGTAAAATATTGTTTTTTTTTTTTTCTCTGTAAGGTAGAAATTCTGATTTATTATTTTTAGCGTTATTCTAATTTCTATTATCATTTATTGTTATTTCACGTTTTATTCCCTGTGTAATATAAAAAAATTTGGAACTGTATAATTTTTACTTTGAACATTTCTACTAAAATTGACCCACGCGATACAGGCTCAGCCTAGTGCGTGGGAAAATGTATTGTCAAGAACCATATGTACAGTTATTTTGGAAAATAAACGATTATTATTATTATTATTTCAGGCATGAATTTTAGTTCCTCGCCTCTCCCATGGCCGAAAATGAAAATATAAATTTTAAATGGGAGAGGCGGTACTCCCCAACAAAAGCACAGTCGGTCGGGGTTAGGGAGTCAGGTTCAAGAACCGACGGACGATCCGAGCCGTATCGAGCAGCACCGCTTTCTGCATTTGTGCTGGAACCGATACGCCACAGAAATCCAACCGCCTCAAGTTGGTCGCGAGGCTGGTTGGAATTAACCCGTTCGCGGACAAAACAATTGGGACAATTTCAGCCGAGGTCACTATTATTATTATTATTATTTCCTTAATGATACGCCTTACTAGATGCAATTAGAAGCACATTTTCAACAAATTTGTTATTCTTAAGTGTTAACTTCAGTCGAGCGAGAGAAAAAAGCTTATTTATTTTTGTGAGGTAGTAAAGTACTGTTGTAGGAGGTATTACAAAAATAACACCTTGTTGTGATTTTGTTTTATAATACTTAATGCTCTCAAATTAGGCTAGATTGTTCGGTAGCAATGTCATGAAAGTTTTTTTCCGTTTGTAATGTTCACTAAGGAGCGTTTTTTTTAAACTTCAACTGGTAGTATTCAAAACGGACCTATCGTGGATTTGGATGACACCGGGCACTGATTGTGGTAGCATATGGTGGGTTTTTTGTATCATGTCACAAAATTTTTGACAAACCGTTACCATAATTTTGTTTGTTTTTAATAGGGTCCGAAGTAGGGATTTTAAGGAAAAATGGATTTTCAAATTACCGGTTCCTGAAAAGCCAATATTTTAAAAAACAACGTAAGGAAATAGTTAAATAAATTACAAATAAAAGAACCAATACATACATATATTCACGGCTATAAACCCCAAGGAGGAGTAGCCAGAGCTTCGAAATGACAAATTCCTCAGCCTGTGAAGGAAGTTCTGTGGAGTTCTGTGGAGATAAGATTGTGTCAAAGGCTCTTGGTGATGGGTCTCCACTCCAACCGTATAGCTCAAAAAACACTTAAAAATACCCAATATCCTAAGCCGCATCTTACGAACACCCACGGAAAGAAATGGGGTACGCTATTCTAGGCTGACACAGCCTTTAAAAGAACAACTGTTTATAATTTGTTTTAATTTTCCCACAAAAACGATAAGAACATTAAAATGAATTATTTTCTTAATATCAATTTAAGTCTCTCTTGTTTAAATTAAAGTTTTTGGTAATTTTGCTTGCGATGCTCTGTATAAGGCATAAAGAAGGTAAACTTTCAAAAGAATATTAATTTTTACAACTTTAAAATAAAACCACTTTTACTGGTAAAGTAAGATTAAGGTTTGACTGTGAAAGAAGACAAATTTTCAAAAGGTAAATTTAAAAAGG
Source organism: Bedellia somnulentella (assembly GCA_963576735.1). Classification (NCBI taxonomy): domain Eukaryota; kingdom Metazoa; phylum Arthropoda; class Insecta; order Lepidoptera; family Bedelliidae; genus Bedellia; species Bedellia somnulentella. The sequence continues at coordinate 9,656,856 of OY755175.1, read as the reverse complement.
TTAGGTAATATTCTAAAGATTACAGGTAATTGAAAAGTAGCACAAATATTGTCATATTGGAATATTAAATTTTTCCCGTTTCCGTATAAACTTTTCCCACGGGTACGTACTAAACTAAAGGTATGGGGTGTATACGTGATTGTTGGGCGCTGTGCCTGGTCATCAACATTTTTTATTACCTCTCTAATCAGATTTCAAAAGCGGCTGAGGAATAGATAATTCCGAAGCTCTAGCTACCCCTTTTTTGGAATTTATAGCCGTGAGCCTAGGTTAGGTTATTATATAAACATAATATTAGTGTATAATATTACCGGAACTTATAAGTTATATTGTTGTTATTCCCAGCAAAGTAGGTATAAAGTTAAACACATTATTTTATAAACAATACTCTTGAATTTATCAGACTGGATCGTTATTAGTAGGTGATAAATACGAGCACTGGTAATAGTGGTAAAAACAGGAAATAAGACTTCAAACAAAGCATACCTCTTTAGAATTCTTTGTGTTCATTGAAAAGTACACAAACTTTTATCACCTTCTAAACTTTGCATAACAATTTCAATTCTGTTGAGTGCATCGTTTAGTTTTGAATGCATTATATTCGCATGCTATTTTGTTGCTCCAGGGAGCTATTATCAGTCTTGAATAATTTAAGTAATGACTATACTTAAATGAAAAACGAACTTCATCCCAAATCATTGTTAAAATTTTATGACTAAAAGACTTTGTTATGTCTATTAAAAAATAAATAATTTAGGCGTTGTTTGTTTTTTGCAACATTGTAAGTATGTCAACGTATCTTATATTTGTAAGCACAATAAACAAAGTTATTGTAAAAATATGGAATCTCTCCATGTATGTGCCCTTACAATCCTAGCATTGCTATTTTTACCTTTACGCTTCCTTCTATTAGGTGTCATAATCGTACTTGGAACCATTTAAGCTACACAAACCACAACAATATAAGATGTTGATGTAGTAAGAAACAGTACAGTAGAGTGCGTTAATACAAAATGGGAACGGATCAGGCCGATAACATGCCAAGTAATGTGAAAAGTTGGCGTGGCGACGAAAGCGGCGCGGACCCGTGAACTACACTCAACCCTGATCGGCCATCACAGCACTTTCTTGTTTATGCGTCGTAATCATAATCATAATAGAGAGTATAATGCCGGCAATTTCGAGCGCGGAGCAACCTCTCCTGACGAGCCATATCTCGCACCTCCGTATTTGACTCGATCCTCTCATCGCGCCCGCCAATTTGCTATTTAACTTATCACACCACTTGGGAAAACCGTTTCTGATAAATTATTCCGAAGATAGCCGACTTTAATCATAGCCAATTTTACTTTGGCCGTTCTTTTATATATTTTTTCCTTGCAATTTATTTAATTTAACGAGCTGTATCGATATCTCTCGTTATTTACGACAAATGAAGCGGTTAATCATGCATGGTGATGAAGTACTCACGTTGAGGTTCTTGTTAGAGATGGTGTGGACGGCGGCGGCGGCGGGCTGGGCTCTGTGCTCGGTGCTTTCCGACACCTGAAACGAGAATGAACTTAGTAACACCGACTAATTTATTGACAAAAGGATAATAAAAGATATATTCGAAAACAGAACAAATTATTGCAAATTACAAATAATTAGAAAAAAACTCTAAAAACAAAATAAAGTGGTCCTTTTGATGTGAGAGCGACGTGTATATAGAACTTAGTGACGCGTATTATGCTCAACGGCAATATCTAGAAATTAAAGGCAAAACTGACTGAATTAGAATTAACCTATAGCCGAAATTACTATGGCTAACTTGAAAAATCTAGGGTTATATTTTATGATGTAAGGGAGGTAATTTCAGATATTCAACACATAAGGGATTGAAAAAGGGATGTTCAGTTTTTATGTAACTTATTAATTATTTAATTATGAATGCCTGGATTTTATTCATGAGATACTTTTAATCCCGCGAAAATAGAAGATATCAATTTTTTTTTAAAAACATACTGAACTTTACTTAACTTTGAAAAAAACTCATATTAAGTTGGTCTTATGTCTCGCAGTCGCAGACGAAGAAGCGCGGGTGGGCTAGTTTAATATAAACTAGGAGTAATGCACACAATTTCATAACAATATATTAATTAATCAAAAGATAAATTCACATTACTATGCAAACACCTTTTTAACATATTTGTTCACATAGTGACGTCTCTCCTACTTAATTTAGGCATGTAAATCCTATTAATTGTATTATTACCATAACTGTGACTTTATCTCTATCATTACATAGTAGTGCGATAAACAATTTTTTTCTAAATCGATTCTTTGCAATCAATAAAGAGGTTGCAGATATACAAAAATAAAATACATAGAGTTAATCATACCAATTACTATAATGGTCTAAATTCATCAATTCAAGTAATAAATATTGTTTATGTGTCATGCATAGCATGTATCAGTTTTAAACATATTTTGTACGAAGAAAATTTATTGCAATTGTTTTATATTTTACAAAAATATATTGAGGAGGTTTAGAACTAAAGGTGATTTTAAAGGGTTATTTCCGTTGTCTCGTTTCTCAAGTTTTGCACCCGCATCATTTCTGTAGACATACATACATATACTAGTACGTACTTACTCACGCTATTAGTTCCCATTGAGGTAGGCAGAGATTGTCGATCGCCACTTCACTGGCAAACCTCTCGTGCTTCGCTTACATTCATCAATCTTGTCATACATGCATGTCACGCAGCATTCATGGACAAAAAGTTTTTATATAATACTAATAAGTCATTAATTTTCTTCACAATTCATCACATCTATAACTAACTAACTTGAATCATAAAATACTATTACTTCACTGTGTGAAAAGTATTTCGAAAAGTTTAAAGTAACTAAAACCTACATTAAGAAACAGGATTTACACAATTGACAAATTTAATGTCGATACTCCAGTCAGTAATTAGAAATCAAGAACAATTAGAGATAAACACTATGCGTGACACCAGTTTCACCATAATATTGAGTTGTAGCTCGTACAATAATTGGTTTGCTAGTTTTGCCACACACGACACACGTTGGGCCCTTTGTACTCGTAATCTCTACTGCACTCTAGAGACCGTGGAAATATACCTACAGCAGGTCGGACGCACTCAACGCAACGAGTCAATACAGAATGTACAAATAAGTAAAGAGTCACGATTTCTGTAATTGTTTCCGAAGTAAAGGTGATCGTCCACGTTTTAAGCTCTCTCCTAAAGTAATGATGGATTGAAAGACGTCGAACTGGTCGTTAAATATATTTAAGGTTTCGTAAATACCGCCGTCAAACAAAACGAGATGCGAAATTATGGGTCCCTTTATCAGATGTCAGAACACAAATGCACTTTAATGAGTAACAAAAGAAACCGCACTGAGTATGTCCGAATGCAAATCTGAGTGACTGCGTAACTCATAACTTAAACGGTAAAGAATATTCTTAAACGTGACTCACGCATTTGCACAAACCATGATTTTTCCGAGTTTTATGTATTGGTATGACGGAGAGTTACATAGCATTATAGCAATCATATTGTAATTCTTAACGTAACTTTATATATTCATAGCCTTTCTACTTGCTTGTGATTTGTTGAGAAAATCATCGTAAAACTAATAAAAAAAATACAAGAAAGTTGAACAATTTTTAGACTCTTGCAAGTAAATTGATGACTATCGCCCGATTTCTGAATTGAATATTCAAGCTGAGAACGACTCAGTATCGTTTTGTCTCATTCAGTTGTTAAGATTTCAATGCGACAGAACGATACTTAAGTTGTTCTCAGCTGGAATACTCAATTCAGAAATCGGGCGTATATATTACATCGCGTATTTAAAAAATCAATTATAATATGGTTACCCCTAACATATCTTTATCGTATCAGGTCCACAGTGATAGCTCACTCAACAAAAAACTAAATAGATTATTGCGCATATTAAATTGAATTACATACTTGTGATTTGCCATTTATCTTTTGCACTAAACATACATACATATACTCACAGCTTTAGATCCCTTGAAGGGGTAGCCAGAACTAAGTTTTTTTTTAATGTATAAATGCTCTGTATTGTTAAACAATTAATGCTAAAAGCGAGGAGTAAGATGAATTTATGACATATACTGTCGAAGAGCTAATACTATCCACGTGCACCACACCTTAACAATAAAAAAAAACTACCTACTATTATCGCGTAGATACAAAGACACTAATATTAATTTTGTCGTAGATGTCGTGATTGTTGTGTCCAGTAAATAAATGGTGGGAAAATGTGGTGTGAAGTCACGTGACCCGTGGCCGTGTGGCCAGATATGTCTGCAATACAAATTGTAATCATCTATTATGTGGTACAGCACTGCGGTGAAAGAATGAGATTTATGTTACTCACTTTATTAAGAGACTAGTAATTGAACAAACTTCTCCTCTGCCGCTCATTGAGCTTGGTCCATTAGTTGCGTTTATAGAGTTTGTAATGATCTTTAGAGTAGGTTTATCTATGATGTGTCAAGTAAATTACAAGAACTGATCTCACAGAGAGCCAAAAATTTAAAAACAGTATCCGCCTATCTTAAAAAATCTCAATATTTAAACTTATAATTACAATGAATCAAAAATTGTTGAATTGAAATTCAAAGCAACCCCTTCGGCTTGGATATTTGAGTCTATATTTAATGTCAAGGAAAAAATTAGTCTTATGTTTTAGTAGCATTGACAACAACTTGCTGATCAGAACTTGGTCTTAAAACCACATTTTTGTTTATGACATTAATTCTTAGAATAATCGCGTAATGGACTAGCACCTGGCTAGAATTATTTCATAGAATATGAAAATAAAATGGTCTGATGGATTTTTATATAATGTACTCACGGCCAAAAATTCCAAAACGAGATAACCAAAGCCTTAGCGTTTGAAAGCCATCAGCCACTTTTGGAATTTCTGGGGGCAAAACTATGCAAAATAAAGGATGGTTGGTAATGGGTTTCAATTTCTATTTGGTGTGAATATTAAATGAATGAATAATAATAACACCATACGTGTTTTATAGTTAACAAATGTTTCTGACTAAATTTATTTTTCCGGCATTCGGCTATAGCGTAAACAATTGAACAATTGCTAAATGGGCCCAATACCAAAAAGTTGCGGAACAATCATTGCATCTCTGATTGTGATACTCATTTCCACTTAAGCAGCCCTTCAATATTATCGTCAGTTGCACGAATTAATTGCGTAGTTTTATTTTAAACTGACACTCCACAGCTAATGAACGTGTTGAAATATTTATTTAAAAAAAAAACAAGCTCTAATGGTGGTAAAAATAAACGAAATAGCAGACGTCCCTCGAGTACAAGCAGTGCGTACTCTCCACTCAGCATAATCCCGAACACCGCCCGCACTACGCAATCAGTCCATTAACAGTGATCCAATGCAGATATCACATGTTTCGTATTTAGCTTTTAATAAACTCTCGCCAGAAGTAAACATTTATTTATGCTTCCCAACAACTTAAATCGCTACATCTTATAGCCGTTAAATAAAACATTCAACTTTATAATTTCTCGCTACATGCTCAATCGGATAATGTTCCGCAAATTTCTGTAGAGATAAAGTCATTTAAATTGTTTCGATAATTATATTGCTTGTATATTTTTATTAAAGACACTGACGGCATATCAACAATCAACAATATGTAAAAGTATTCGCAATTATGTTTTTGAGTGCTCCGTTCCTCTCGGCTCATTGAGTCCGCGATCCGCCTTTAGATGGTGCAGAAATTAAGTTGTAACTTTATCCGCGCAAATTAATGCATTATAATATTTATAAAAACCGCGTCCGTCCAGTGTTGATGTTTAATGAAAAAATTCCGAGTTGGTTGAAGTGAGGCTGCCGCCGCCGCCGCCGCGCCACCCAGCTAGTGGCTCGGTGATGTATCGCGGACAGGCCTCATATACTCGTAATATTCATCAAAATTCGTTGAACTAAAATTGTTGCACTAAGTTGTCCCTTGACAATGACAAAACATAAATGATGTGAATATTTCTTACGCAACTAAGTTTATAGAAAGCCACCATCATCGCTGGCCTCGTTAGACGTAAATCATCTAAATTATATTTCTTCGGTTAGCTGCTTCTCAGCATTATGTGGTCACCTTTAATAAAGAAAAATTTACAGTATGTGTGATTCGTAGGTCATTTATTGACATTATTAGTGTAATTACTGCTTTAAATATTTTTTCCACAAAAACTTCTTCAAAATATTAGTAATGAAATCAGATCTTAATTATTTTTTCTGCATGACATAGGTACCTAAGTTAAAATACAGTTGATTCTGTTACGTGAGTTCAAAGAATCGAATGGAAATAGTTAAATGCAGGGTCATTAACCCTCGTGTCGCCATTAACGTTTTCCCGGTAACAACTACCTTATGCTACGAATATGTTCTTTGCATTGTTGTTTCAACCTTGGCTTTAAACTTGGATAGTTTCATTTTCTTCGTTAGATATGGTATCCATTAGTAATAGTAAAGCATCAATCACTGTAATTGGAGAGCTTTCTTCCTATTTAATTGCTTAAAGCTTTAAATGCTTTTAATAATTAAAGACATATCTTTTATACATTTTTCTAATTAAAATGTTGTTCAAAATAGCGTTGATCTACTTGATTATAGATTAACTAGACCTCTATTATCAACAGTCAGTGAAAGCCTATAGATAGACCCATCCCCACTTAAAGGAATAAAAATACAGCTCATAATATTTGAAAACACGGTATTAAATTTATTTACTTTTATTATGATTAACAATAGTGAATCTAAACAATGCTCAAATATTTGAAACCGATTTCTTTTACTTCTATATAGTTTTACAATATTATACAAACAGCAGATAAACATACTTTTACAGTTGCCCTATAAAGGTGTACAATCTGCAAGCGCAAATAAAATATTAAAATCAGCGAGCGAATTCCGCTGTCTGTTTTTGTATCAGTGACATTATCATTATATGCATTTCTGTATCTCTCTTATTGACATTGCAAAGAAATGTAAAATGAGTAACGCTTGTGTTTAAACAGGGCTCTGATAAAGATCGTTCACTGAGCCACTGAGCGGTATTCCGCTGTTGACCCCGTAAACTAAGGAAAGCGCGGTCTCCCTACAAAGGAGACAACGTTGACCCATTTCGTTTTTTATTTGACAGCGCAAGATGTTTTTGCCAGGTAATATTTTTGTATCACTTGTTATTTTTTACGAGTAGCTTTTATGGACATAACACTTGATTTCTGGACATTGTGCCAACATTATGCTAAGGGTTGCTTTCGGATTTGTTAACCAACTTTTTAGGCATAAACTGAATTAAGTTGTGCATCTCAAGCGTAAAAACATTGTTTTAAAACTAATATTTCGTTTGTTTATTCTTAAATTTTCTAAATACTTCTGCAGACTGCAATCACCACTGACTTATACTCATTTTAGTTAATCCCCAAACGAAGCGTTGTCTGCAATAGCTGCGCTCTAATCTGTCCTAGTTTCCAAGTCGGTGACATATAATTTTGCCACGAGTTACGTGCTCTTAATCAGGAAATAATTGGCTGCCGGTTACTCTTACAAGTATCTGCATTAATTTATCGGGTCAAAGAACTTAATCATGCTTTACTTCATTACACGTCGAAAATACGTCAGCGCCTAATAGGTTCGCTTGTGTTAATCAGAATTAAATACTTATCATTAGGATTAGGCAAACATTTGCAAAAGCAAAATTTGTTTATCTTAAAATAAATACTTAACGAAAATTTATTGTAAACAAGGAAGAATAAACCAATATTTATTGCTTATTAAATAGCGAACAAAGAGGTTTGCAACTTATCTAGATAAACTCGTTACGTTATTCAATGAAAATTGCACCTTGAGCATACCTCTATAATGCACGCTTAGGCAAAATTCTAACAGTAAACTAAGCAATTTCGAAAAGCTATAATTATTTATTAAAATGTTCAGTTAAGCCCATCATTAAGTAGGTTTTACTTAAAGCAACGTGTGTAAGAACTGCATGGATTGCTCGGGGGAATATTGCAGTCAAGTCATTGTACCAGCATGTACAGTCGGTCTATGCCCAGCGAGACCTTTTGACCAGTGAATTAAACTTGGATGTCAATAGCACTTTGACTGAGTGTAAAGCATGTCGGGCACTGCAATGTGTGGCGTATGTTACCGCGAGTGCGCTGAGATGAGACGCGTTGGTCAGAGCTCGCCTGTTCTTACAAACATAGACATAGCAGAGCGTATGAATCACAGTTTCCATTTCTGTTCGTCTCAAGATGTCGCGACTCGCCTATTGAAAATACACTTTCCAAAACATTTAGTGCTTATAAGAGCATCGATCCTTAACTTATAAAGTGTGCTGAGCTGATAAATGTTTTGCTCGGGACAATCATAACTAGTTGAATGGATAAAGCAATTTTGCTCGGTGACAAAAAAGTTTAACGGAATGGGAAAAGAAAAACCTTACTTAGGTTTATTAAAATTCTTTTCATCGTATAATTACGAAACTCATAAAATAATCGACTTTGCCTTTCATTAACTTCATGTTATTTCTATATAAAACAAACACCCTAAAATACATTGGATCTCGTAAACTGACCTATTCGGACTGCATTTCATTTAGGAGTTTGTATAAATCATCGATTGTTTGATACTCTTATCATCTTATACTATTTTTGATGTCTTTATACATTTTTAGTACCTAGTGTGTTTTCCAAAATATATAAGTAGGTACTCAAACTAAATAATAAGTACTTTGACATTGAAGATTTTGAGACATAAATTTTGATCGATACTTTTCTAATCATATCACCTCTTAATGTAATAATTAAGGAAACCGTTATGATATCGTACTGGTGGTGATGTGTGTGTGATGGCTCGCCGTACCAGTCATTATTATTTATTTACTTAACTGGAGTTTTAAACTTCGTTGGAGCAAAACATTAGATTAGATAATTTAGTTGGTATAAATGTGTATGATTCTAGGAAACATTCATAATGTGTAACTTTAGAAAAGCGATCATTTATGAATTCAATTACAGCATGTGTTATAATTATAACGATATAGGGGCATCAAAATGTTTGATGCACTTACATTGTCTTTGACAACAAAGCATTTGTGGAACGGAATTGAGATCCAATCATAGATCGGCGAGATTATTTAACATAATCTGCTATGTACAATTCAATAAATAGAACACGATGTGATAACGAATTACAGTCTAAATCTGTTATGGGACCTACCTATATTTATTCAATAAATTTGATGTTCATACCATAGATGTACATACAAGACTACATGGATAACAACCGCAATTATAGTAGGTATATTTAAGAAACGATTGATCAAACTATTTTCCGTGTAGTGCCGTCTTAGGATGTCACTACCTCTTTTTACCCACGGGTGTCATAACAGGCGACTAAGAGTATGAGGCTTTTTTAAGTAAGTTTGTAAAGTATGGTTGGAGACCCATCACCAATGATACTTTATTTCTACCATCTTATCCCTATCCACTTCCAAATGTGGCTGAGTTTCTAGCTCTAAAGCTAATCTATGTATGTATGATCCAAACTAAAACTAATCGGTATCATATTCAGATTACCCACCTGTAAGTCAGAGCGTCCTGAAGATGTAGAGCTGCTGCTTATACTGTCCGAACGAGAATTAAACTTGTGATACATTGTGATTACACTGTATCGTTTATCGATCGATGATTTACTTAAAACAAAATCTTAACTATCTAAAAAATACTTAAATTTATAGAAATCTACATTACAAAGCCTTTTTTGACTTTGATGAGCATATACAAACGTGACTGAATAAGATTGTTTGTCGATAAATGATATTAAAACAAATCGTTATCTCGCCGGCGTCGCCGCTTATCGCTCTTATCTATATTGCACTTGCCGTTCATATTCAGCAAGAATACCTTCTAAACTACACGTCTCTTCACTGAAGCGGTCAAACAATAAATATTGTAAGATTTCTATGTCATCTAGTTCCATAACGCAGAACTCTAGTAGGCAAAAATATTTTGTTCCCCATCACTCAGAACGCTCGGAACAGTAAAACACACACCGAGAACATAGCTACTACTGATTGTACGTGATAAAGCCGGAGTTTATTCTTGTGAAGTGGTATTAGAATAATTTATGAGTGTGTTCCAAGAAGTGGAGGCAGCTAATGTTTATCGCGAAAGCGGGAAAGCGCGGGCGCGTAGGCTTGGCGAAGTGCGCGGTGTCACTGGCTGGCGGACGCGTGCTCGTGCGAAACTCCGCCGCGCGAACTCGCGGGAGGAGCGTTGCACCTGAGCTGCCCGCGCGCTCGCAGCCTCCCGGGACGGACTGCAGCTAGGACGTTGCAGCGTCATCATGAATTTTAATGGAATGTTGCTCCGTTACTGTTGCTTTATATCTAATGATTCAACTTACTTTTCTCGCATAAACGTGCTAGGCCCCACAAGAGATGTTAACTGGTAACGATGGGCCACGGGATGATTTATCATTCAACTTGTCATCGTTCACTGCAGAGCAACTGATGTTCTTCGATATGTAAGAGCCGTATACTTCAATCATTTATGCTTACTTAAGGTAATTATAGTAAAGGTGGCTTTTGTATTAGGTACTTTGTTATTTTCCTAGAATACAAGTCCGTAAAATTGACATTGCATTTCATGTGTTGACAGATGAATAACTCAAAAAAGCAAACTTTGCTATACACCTAACTCAACAAAAAACCGAATGATATAGTTAATGAAGGCAAAAGATTGAACCTCCGTAAGCAAGGTAAGCACCTCGTAGTTGACGCGCCGGCACCGCGGTGTATTGTCCGCAAAACATCATTTGTTTAATCAAGTGTTTGAAGAGACCGATGGCAATGACGATCACACAAAACATTTGCTCACTTATATGTTCATTATTGCTTGTAACAAAACAAGTAATATCCAATACAACTGAATTAAAGTTTTTGGAAAAAAAATGTGGGCGTCTTCACCAAAATCTCAATTAAATTCAATTGGATCTACTGAAAACTGAAATAAAAAAGCGTTTCGCGTGTGAGTTAAAAAGCTGTTATAAAGATTAATAGATTGATAAAACCCACGTGACAACACTCTCCGATCGATACGAAGCGTTTTGGTTTCGATTCGATTAATCAAAATGTATCAGGTGCACGATCTTGTTCCGGTGATGTGATGGTTGCACCGACATTCAATAATGCATTCCATGAATATCTCCTCCCATTTTTCCTTAATTAAAAGCAATAAAACGTTATATAATTAAAAAAACTTTTGTAAGTTAAGTGGCTATTATAAGACATTAAACAATGAGATTGGTAGGAATTGAAAGTGTAATATGATAAGGTAAGCAAGTATTAGTTAGCTGATCACACCACACGTTCACTAGCTACCATACTCTTTGGTCCCTGTCGTGTTAGACCCGATCTAAGGGTGAAGTTTACCTTGATTTAAAGCAGAGGTAAGAGTCCTTAATAAAAATTGTCGCCCTTCATCGTAATAAACATCTAGGATAAATATATAGGGCCATGTACAGATTAATATTTGCATCATCTGATTGTGTGTTGAAAAGTAGATTTAGAATATCTTAATAAAATATTGACTCCTAGTCAATATTTGTAGTTGTATAGCCGAAAGGGTCAAATGTGAAAGAATACAATTATATAATTTATATACAAATACAAGATCTATCTATGTTAACTGCACCCACATTTACGTTTAAATAAATCCCAAAAAGGGGTAACCAGAACTTCAGAGCTAAAAATTACTCAGCCAAATTGTTGATAGGGGACAAGATGGTAGAAATAAAGTATCGTTGGTGATGGGTCTCCAACCGCATCGCCCAAAAAACACTTAAGAAAGCCCCATAGCCTTAGTCGCCTCTTACGGCAACCGTGGGTAGAAAAGGTTGGTGACATTCTAAGCCGGCACTACAAGGCAACCAAATCTAGGAAAATAAAGTAAAGACTGGATGCAAATAATCTAACTTCAGGAAAACTTCTGCCACCCCTCCAGGGATGTACAATGTATAGTATGTATGATGTGCATAGTAGTATTTTGTCCGCTAAGCGGCAAGTGCACGAGTATTATGTTGGAGCATATACACAGGTGTACTAACCATTCACCTTTGCACGGTCCACAATATGCATTTCTTCCAACCTCCATAAATGAAAGTCTGACACAGCTTTTCAGGGGTAGTGATAACTGCTCACCCGCTATAACATTCAGCGTGATGTTTTATAGCTTAAGTATCGTCTAAGAACGACGTGATAGCTCAATGGACAGAACACCGGTTAACGTGCAAGCGACTAGTGTTCAAATCCCGGGTCGGGCTTACACCAATTTGTCTTTTCTAAAGACATATGTGTGGTTAATTTATCATGGTTGTTAACGGTGAGGGAAAACATCGTGAGGAAACCCACATGGCTGAGTTGTACTTAGTCATGTGACACTGTGTTCGTACAAAACGGCGATGCCTGCCCCCTATCACGTGAGTACACTGTCCATGCAAAACGTGGGTACTCTGAACACCAAGTGACAAAGTCACGTGATGTTTAGAAGTATTAGTACCTCTGCCAACCCCTTTGGGGATATTCGGCGTCAACGTTTATGTTTATGTATTATGTATCGTCTGTAGATTTAAATCATTAAGTTTGAGTTTTTTCATAACAATCAAACCAAAATACGCAGTTAATAGAATGTTTTGTTTTTGAAAACCTCGTGTGGGGATTATTACTAATAAATAAAGTAAAAGAAATTTTGGAGGTCGTGGGTTCAATCCACGCCGCCGCCCCGTCCAATTTTTTTCTATCCTTTATTTATTAGCAAAATACGCCATTTTCCTCTTTTAATATTTAGAGGAAAACTGTAGTTTGAATTATAAGCAACTCTAAATATTGTTTAGCTCCTAAACGTGATCGAAATCCTATGGAAAGACATAATATGTTGTAAAAACGGTGTACAAAGACAACTTTTCAAACATAAACATTCTACACACGGAATAATAAGTCAACTGCTTTACATAAAAGTTTCCATTAGTCATCGCGTCACACTGTCACGCTGAAAGCGTAAAATATGTATATAACTTATACTAGGATTGATAAGAACAAGAAATTTTATCCTTTTTAGAAGACTTTGTCATTCATAATTTTAAAAGAACAATTCAGCGTATAAGCTGACAAATACCTCGTGTCATCCGACTCCGTTCAGTTACTTAAATTTTCAGTATTCTAAGAATTAAAATCAAATAAAAAAGCATAGTTTTTTTCGTAGTAGTGCTGTTTAGTGTCGGATTAGAATATCACTAATCAATTTCTTTCCGTGGGTGTTCATTCGAGGCGTGAAGTTTAATTGATTTTTGGGCGATGCGTTTGAATTGTCACCAACAACCTTTATTTTACAATCTTTTCCCCACTCAACTTCCAAAAGTGCCTGAGGAAATTGGTATTCTGAAGCTCTGGCTATCCCTTCTAGGGATTTATAGCCGTGAGTATGAGTATGTTGTTTTTCTTTTTTTGGTGCACAAGATAAATACCATGCGATACGCAGTGGCGGAACCGGATACTATAATGATGTGCAAATTTACGTATTGTCACAAAAACACTTAAGTTTCACTTGAGTAGTAATATATAATCTGTGCAATGAATAACAGTAAGAATAACTAAATAATGGAGTAATCGACATACATACATATACTCGTATCGTATCGGCGATCGATATTCTCTGACTACCCCACAGGGCGTGACTACATGTATGCAATGTATGTCTCTTAAGGTCGTTTGTAGTTTTTTATCTTATTACATTTTAAAAATTAATTAAATCCTTAACATGAAAAGGTTTAAAAGAAAATAAGATTTATAAACATAAAAAGGTGTATCCTTCAAATTTTACCATTTGTATTACTTTTGCATAAATATTATTCCTTGTCGTGGTTAACGTAAAAAGCCCCTGCGTATCAGGACCCCGAGATGCATGAATGCTATCATGTTTTTATTCAGATAATGTTCCTCAATTAGCCAAAAACTCATACGAAAAATATACAACAGAGTAAAAGCTCGCGCCCCGCTGATCGATAACAGTGTCACCCAAAGGACATAACTCGTTCCTTCATCATTACACTGCGATGTTTCCGCGGTACAAACAACGCATGTTCAATTTAAGTTACACTGACTCGAACATAAAAATATACGCTTAGTTTGGAAACTTAGACATCTCGACTTTCTTGTTATACAAGATGGCATAAGATTACATAATAGTTTGTACTTTTTTGCTAAATATTTTTGCGGTAACATAATGATCCCAATATTTTCTGGAACCAACCATTGCGGTTCTTTCGAAAGTTAAATTTTCACGTTTTATTTGCGTTATTCTGCATGAATCGTTGCACCAAGTGTATAGCGAGAGTTAATTTTCAATACCAGAAATCAAAGGTCAACAAATATAATTTGCCGCTGTGGCCGAACCCAAGCAGAATTCATAATAATTCTTAATAAACATATATTACACGAGACTTGTCTATTTTAATTATCATGTTGCGACTGCAACTAAAAGTACTCGTATTTGTTTTGCAAAATAGATAATTAAAATATCCCACATTGCGATGGGAGCGTAACGGGGTCTGCTCATCAGTGATGCAGATCAAAGGATGGATGGTCGGGAGAGCGTCGCGAGATGAGCAGAGAAATAAATCAAGGACGTGATTGGCCGGCGGCTATCGGCGCCAGTCGAGATGGATAGCCTCGTGGCCCTCCCAGCGATCACAGTTCGCGATTCGTTCTAATAAATAATTAATTTTCCTTTGGACGCGGATGTCTAATACATAAATTTGAATTTTACCCCAGATGCATGACCAGTTCTGGGTAATAGCTGGCGCGATGGAACGTTGTAATTTACTTCTTTAAATAAATATGGAGATTCAAACATACTTGAGTGTAATTTTTGGGTTCTTTGTTTTTTTTTGTATTTTAAGTTTTACTCGTACTGCTGCTTATCAATTTATATTTCGTCCAAGCACACTTAAACTTGCTATTCATATAGACTTTATAGTCATACAACGAGGAAAATGCGTAAAATCATATGCAAATGCACACTTGTAACAAGTAATCTCATATGGTTTGCATGGAAGCTCCATTATAGTAAATTCACATTAATGTTCCTCAACTACTCCGAGAGTAACACCCACATCCGCCAGTCAGTAAGATCGGGATCTGATCACATCTGAGGACGTCCGCCACAGCCTCCAGCCCTGACTCTAACTAGTCATCACTCCAACTTTATCTTATCTCCGATCTACTATTTATTTATAAATTTCATACTACTAGTGTCACTTTCTCTTTACATGTTTAAAAATATATCAAACCTAAGTGTCTTCTGTGAGGCCGAGCGTATCCTGGTGGAAAGGCTGTTTAAGGCTTAGTTCACCAATTCTGCCTTAGTGCGGGTTAGTAGACTTTAACAAATACTACCGTATTTAATCCCCAGAACTGGTATGGTCCATGATGTGCCCTTTCAGGCATGGATTCTAACGGGGGATAAAGTTAGCAAATTTCTTTTAGGTGGGGGATGCGCCCACTCCAATCTAGCACTTCCGTGTTTGAAGCCTGAATGCTCATTATAATCGGTGCAGTAATACGAATTGTATTTACTTTTGTG
The DNA here is from genome assembly GCA_963576735.1 of Bedellia somnulentella. NCBI lineage: Eukaryota > Metazoa > Arthropoda > Insecta > Lepidoptera > Bedelliidae > Bedellia > Bedellia somnulentella. The sequence continues at coordinate 9,641,125 of OY755175.1, read as the reverse complement.
CATTTACATGAATAAGACTAAAACCATTAATATAATTACGGACGTCATATCTGTGTACCACGCCAACTGATTGAGGCTTTAAGCCCTCATTAGTGTTCACGTATAATGCATTCACTGTTTTTGGAATGGCGAGCATGAATTTGGCAGTGGCTGGTTATTTATAATCTTCAAGAACGCCAAATAAGCACCGCAGCTAAACGGCTTATGAATAAATTTAAATACTTCAATCAATGAAGCGTAAACCGTAATCACACTTTCCGTCAAACATGATTGTGTCTCATTTTCATATTTATTTCAAGTTATTTCATACAGATGTCGACATCTAGCGGCGTCTAAATGAGTTACTTATTGTAATCGGCTAGGGGAGGATCACAAGGGCAGTGCCATGGCAGTGCATATTGATTTGAGTGGAAGATTGAGATGCGTGCGCCCACAAAATATCGACGTATTTGATGTTGTTTTACTTGTGGTTTAAACTTATATCAACAAGAGGGCGCTGCCAACCACGTTTTAGAGGTAAGTCTAAGATATAATTAATAAATATGTTTAATTGATATTTTTTATGCTCTGTAGTATAGGTTTAGATTAGCACTACCTCGTTACTTCCCATGGGTGTACTTAAGAGGCGACTAAGGGTATTGGGGCTTTTTCATGGATTTTGGGCAATGCTATTAGAGACCTATCACCAACAACCTTTATTTTACCGTCTCTTTCCTACTTAACGATTTTCTAATTCCTTAAACCCGGCTACCCCTCCTAGTGAGTATTTATGCTTTTTTTGTACATGTTCATTTGTCGTCTAAATAATGTAAATAAGTAATGTAGAGCTTATAGGTCAAACATTATTTTCAGTTTTTTTTTATATTCTGTTATCCGTGATATACCTTATGTTAGTAATATGTGACATTTAGATTCGAGATTAGAATGCATATCTTTTTGATTGATGATTTTCCAACTTCAAAGCTGGGTTTTTTCAAATTGACGTACCATTAATATTTTAATATTTCATATTACTTATATTTATTTATTGTTTACTGCTTTGAGGTAGTAACAAAAAACAAAACATCACTTATTAATTAACTTAGTAGTCCAAGTAAGACAACCGTGATAACTCAGTGGGTAGAACACCGCTTATGGTGCAGACGATGAGGGATCAAATCCCGGGTCAGGCCCAACGCCAATTTGTCATATGTGTATTTATTATAGTAGTTAACGGTGAAGGAAAACATCATGATGAACACCACATGGCTGATTTGTACTTATTCATGTGACAGTGTATTCGTACCAAACTGCGATAGGCCTGCCCCTTATGACGTGATTACACTGTTAAAGAAAAACGTGGGTACTCTGAATTCCAAGTGACGTTCAGAAGTGTTAGTACCCTGCCAGCCCCTTCAGGGATACTCGGCGTGAACGTTTAAGTTTAGTCCAACTGTCATTAACGTTGTTTTCAATGCCCGCAAAAAAGGATAAGTCAATCCGCAATTTATTGCAGACAAAGAACTGATAAACATCTCTTACCTTCTTTTCACAGGTCGTGTGGCAGACATATTTGCATACTGAAACAAAACGTAAAAAAATATGTAAGCTGTGTCAAACCAAAGTCGAAGTAGAAAGTTATTCAGGTTAGAAAATTATTTTTGAGGACCATATTAAATGTATGACTATAGATTAATAAAATAAGTAATATCCATACATAAATTAATAAGTGGTGATTGTGGCTAAGTTCATCATCATCATCGTTAACTGCAAGACATATCTCTTCTCTTCTCATCCATAAACATTTTCGTTGATTGCATCTGAGATTGCATCGTATAAAATAATTTATATTATTTTTGTATTCTCAATTCGTTTTCTGCGGTATAAAACCATCAAAATAGTGTCAAGCAGAACTATAGGCTCTACTTAATATTAGATTAATTGAGATTGCCTTACTTACTTACTCATAAGCACACCATTAATTACCTAGATAGAGTCTATTGATCGCCAATTTGTACTGCCTATGATATCTTCATGAAATCAGAATGTAACAATGGAAGTAGAAGACATAGTGTCTTACAAAAGTATAGAAATCTAAAAAATATAAAGAATATAGTAAGTAACGTTACCCTCCACGTTTGGAAAGATTGGTAAACGATAACGACTAGGATATTGTCAGGAATGCAGAATGTGGCAGGCAATCTATACCCCAGTTATATTAATATACTATATGCGCATTTTTTTCTATAGTCATCCTGCACAAACTTGTTTAAAATAAATAATACTGGCGAAATTAATAAGCTCCCCAAAACTTTTACTCATTGACTATAGTAAAGCTATATTACACCTATTTAACAACCATAAGGAACTGTCCTACAATACCTATGAACACATTAACAACCATCTTAGCACCTTTTCAAAACTACTTTAAGTCTAAAATAAACTTATCATATTAAAGGGATAAAGTTTAATTTAAATAAGGACAGCACTCGCTATTGAATTACGCACCAAAGAGAATGTGATAAATCTCAAAGCATTGTTTGCATCGCGGCGGGGCTAGTTCATTCTGGTTGTCGTGCCACAGAAGTAAACTGAGCTGCAAATAACAGTACTCATACATCTTATCTCCTTAGCTACCTAGTGCCTATTAGTTATGTGCCGGTTTGTGATACAAATAATATGCGAGATTAGAATGCAACCCAATCTTCGCTATTCGAATCTCGTCCTGGCTGGAATGTGAGGTCGATGCTCTAGGTTTCCAAGACATAGAGGTTCTTTGCTAGCAAAACTATTTTCTAAAACATCACAGACTTGCCCAAACGTGACATTCAATTTAAATATGCTTTAATTTAATACCAAGTATGGCTTATGTTTTACTACAGCTATTGTCAACAGGCAAGATTCTATCAAGGTTATTAACACTAAAATTTGGAGACAAACAGTATTGTACAAACCAATCGAGACTACCTACTTTATATTCTAATAGTTCATCAAACAATGGAGCAGTAAGACAATTCACGTTTAGTTCTAAGCAAATATTTGCATGTATTTTGATTACCTTTAATATGGATGTGGTCATTATTATGGATGCGAAATTTCATCGAAAAATATTCTCCAATATGCTTTCTCATTTTATGCCGCAAATGGGACGGCATATAATTAGCACCTACTACTACACGAAGATTATAATTTAATAAGGAATATGAAAGTTTCGGCCTGCCGAGAGGTGTGAAAGATAATTGACGTGATTGATGATGAATAGGTGGCGCATACCTCTGCAGCAGGAGCCCTGGCTGTGGACCGGTTGATGACACCAGTGGCAGGGACGTGGCTTGCGGAACGATTTACTGCGGAACGCGTGCGACTGGGGCACTCCTTCCTTCTGCAAAAAAATACAACAATTATCACCTACATAACTGCAGATACTCTAGAATTATCTATAACACTTTTAGTTTTAGTATTAACAAGATGTGCAGAATGTTAACTTATCCGTAATTTGGTATTAATTACAAAGACAGACAGAATGGAAGTTGCGATAGTAGTTGTTCCAGACGAATTCACTTTGTTTAAAACAATGGTAGGGTTAAGCAAATAGGCTGAAGGCGCATAGTGAATTGCACGATGTTATATATTAGAAAGTACCGAAGGAGCAAGTCAAGAACATTATTATCCATGGGAGCGGGCTATAGAGCGCTGGCCGACCACACCGTGGTGTCCTGATAGTATAAACAATGGAGATACTGGGTCGTGAGGAGGGCGGCGCCGTCGAACTATGGATGCATTTCAACTAACTATGGATATATACCTAATATATGTCACCTATAAAATTTAAGTAGACAATAAAAAAGAGGAGGCAAAAAGTTGGATAAATTTCAGGTTAAGATCATCCGCTACAAAATATAAAGTTAAATATAAAGTTAAACCATTCTATCCATGAATATTTAGCCTCAGGTAAAATGCATTTTAACATGAAAGACAGAAATTCACTGACCCACTGCGTACCCGTAAACATTGCAAAGTAAAAACATATTATCAATGCAAATTGCCCGTAGACTAAGGCAGGACAATACCAAAGGGGATTTACAATGTAGCGGTTGCCGCCTAGCTTGCTCAGTCAACGTGCTATTCCATGCGATTACCGCATTTCATTTACATTCAATAAGACCATACTTAACAAGATATCATCAGCCTCTTCTCAGTTTCACTACCTACTTTATACAACTTTGCAAATGTCACCTCATATAGTATTTGCTAAACATTTCTCAATCGTTCCCATTTCACTAGTACTGAATTTGCACCAATCACTTATTCCTATCGTGCATCGTTTTTAAACTCTAAGTGTATGGAGGCTACAATTCAACATGCATCTCTCACATTGGCAAGCTAAAAAGAAAATAAGTTGTAAACCTTATAAGCAAGTTTATACATATACTAGCAGCCCGTCCCGGCTTCGCTCGGGCATAAATTATCAATAACATTTTGTTTTTTATTTTATTACATGTATTATTATTTTAATATATATTTTTTTAAGTTTTAAGCTATGCTTTGCTGTGTAGTGTCGGCATAGAATAGCACTACCCCATCTCGTCCCGTGGGTGTTTCGTAGGAGTCGACTAAGGGAACAGGGCTTTGTCATCTTCGCCCTTACACCAATCCAAGGTCTGCCGTGCCGAGGGATGCGTGGCCAGGGGTGAGCCTGGTCTCTAGCGTGCCGCCGTCCCGGAGCTTGGTGCACTCCGGGTACTAAATAACCTTACCTAGTCAAGCGGGGCTCTGGCTAGGCGGACAGTTCATTTCCCTTGCTTTTCGTGGGGTCCAAATGTGTTTCCAATCAAAAATAAAACACGGTGGCGGCGATATGGCTCGCCACCTATCACGCCGTGGTTCCTCGCGGGGCGAAAAGTGGGCTGAAGAGACCCGCTTTGGTACGATGAATGTGTGTGGAGGGATGCATGAAAAATTAGATGAAGTATGTTTGATTATGGAAGAAAGAAACCTAGATTTTCTGTGTGTAAATGAAACGAAGCGCAAGGAAAAAGAGGTTTCACAACTTGGCCCATTTACAGCTATCTGGTCGGGAGTTGCCGAGAGTGACAGAGCTTGCCAAGGCGTGGGACTTCTAATATCTGAAAGGATGGCTAAGTGCATGAAAGATTATGCATGTGTGAGTCCAAGGCTCCTATGGATAAAGGTGAAAGTGGGGCTGGTCCGGATGCGCATAATTTGTGTGTATGCTCCGGACATGTCCAAATCACTATCCGAGAGGGAGGAGTTTTGGAATTTGTTAGACGATGTTGCGAATGGGTGTGATCAGAATGAGAGAATTGTTATGTTAGGAGATTTTAATGGTTGGGTTGGGGTGTCACGCAACGGTTGTGAAAGAGTTTTAGGAAAGTTTGGTGATAAAAGAGTGAACGAGAATGGGGAGAAAGTGATTGATGTATGTTTGGGGAGGAATCTTTGTGTTACGAACACGTTGTTTGAACACAAAGATATCCATATGTATACTAGACAGAGGGGAAGCGAGAGAAGTATGATAGATTTTGTGATAGTGGATGAAAGGCTAAGAGCAAAGGTTGTTGACACCAGAGTCTACAGGGGCATTAACGTTGGCACAGATCACTTCCTCGTGATATCACGATTGAGGGGACTGTGCAAGCGTTGGCGTCACAGGGCCAAAGTGTCAACAACTGAATTTGCGAGAATAAAAGTGGAGAAATTGGAAGAGGATGAAAATATTAGAGATGAATATATGAAGAAATTGGACGACAGGCTAAGTTGCGTGGAGATGAAGGATGAATTGGAAATAGAAGAAGTATGGGATGTGCTCAAATCGTCAATGGTTGAATGTGCGACGGAAGTATGTGGATTGAGTAAAAGAACAAATAGACCACCAACAAGTTGGTGGGATAAAGATGTGAAAGAGGCAGTTGGAGATAAGAAGAAAGCTTGGTTAGATTTACTAGCGATTAAAGCTAGTAAACGAATGGATGCGAGAGTAACAGATGATGTAGTGAAGAATAGTGAAGATGAATATAAGAGAGTTAAGAATGAGGTTAAGAAGAAAATAGAAAAGAGAAAGCGTGATCTGATAGAATGGTGTGAGAGGAAACTCTCTGATAATTTCCGGAATAACAAAAAGTTGTTCTGGAAATATATCCGGAAAGAAAAGGGAGTTTCCCAAAACACGAGAGTGAATGTAGTGAGAGATGAACAGGGTGAATTGGCGACGGATGAAAGTAGCATAAGACGAGTATGGAAGAACTATTTTGAGGGACTCTTTGAAAAAGAGGATTCACCTATTTCTTCGCCAATTGGCAGCAATGTTGACTGGAATGAGGCATTGGGTGACAGTAGTGACAGTGAGATTAGTATGGAAGAAGTAATGAAAGCATTGAAAAGTATGAAAGTAGGGAAAGCGGCAGGGTATGATAGGATAAGTATCGAAATGCTGAGGGCTGGTAAAGGGTTGGTGGCTTCCTGGCTGTACTTCCTTTTTCAAAAGTGTTGGTCGAGTGGTAAAGTACCACGAGATTGGTGCAGGGCAGTAATTGTGCCCTTATATAAAGGAAAAGGGTCACACCAGGAAGCTAAAAACTACCGCGGAATCAGCCTACTCAGTGTTGTCGGTAAATTGTATGCAAAGGTATTGATTGAAAGAGTGATGAATGAAACTGATGACAAAATTTGGGATGTGCAAGCAGGATTTAGAAAGGGAATGGGATGTATGGACCAAATCTTCTCTTTAAGGAGCATCACTGAAAAGTTCTTAGCCAAGAATCGAAAGGTGTATTGCTCCTTCATAGATTTAGAGAAGGCGTATGATAGGGTGGTAAGGAAGTATTTGTGGGAGGTGTTATCCAAGTTCGGCTTGGGGAGCCAACTTATACGTGCACTGGTATCACTCTATGAGGATTCTAGTGCATGTGTAAGAATAAACGGGGAAAACACAGACTGGTTCGGTATCTCTAGGGGTGTCCGACAGGGATGTGTAGCTTCTCCGTGGCTCTTCAACTTGTTCATGGATGACTGTCTGATAGAGTTGCGTGAAAGTGATTATGGACTGAGAATGGGTGGATTCGTCATCAAATGCCTCTTATATGCTGATGACCAAGTGTTACTTGCATCGTCGGTTGAGGAGTTGCAAGAGATGATGAATATTGCATGTGCGTCGTTTGAAAGAAAAGGAATGAGAGTGAATGTGGATAAAACCAAAACCATGGTTTTCGAGAGAGAGGAGAATATGACTGAATGCGTGATTGAGATCAATGGTAAGAAAGTGGAACAAGTGAAAGAGTTCGTATATCTGGGAAGTTTGTTTACTAGGGATGGAAAGTGTGATGAAGACATTGAAAGAAGAGTAAAAAAGGGTAATGCGGTAAATGGAGCACTGGATAGTCTCATGTCTAGTCAATCGGTGTCCGAAAAGGCCCGAATGGCTGTGCATGATGCTGTCCTCGTTCCAACGCTTATGTATGGCAGTGAATGTTGGGTGTGGCAGAAGAAGCATGAAAGCAGAGTAAATGCAGTAGAAATGAGATCCCTCAGAAAAGTTTGTAATGTAAGGTTATGTGATCGTGTGAGGAATGATGTGATTCGTGAAAGGTGTGGTGTAAAAGATGATATTGTAAGAAAGATAGAAAAAGGAATGTTGAGATGGTTTGGGCACATAGAGAGGATGGATGACAGTAAAGTGGTGAAAGAGATATATAGAGCCAATGTGGAAGGTAATGTTAGTAGAGGACGACCTCGGAGGACACATCTAGATCAAATAGAAAATGTGCTCAAAAAGGCAGGTGTCCGAAGTACGAAGAATAAAAGAGCATGTATGAAAAGATTGATGGATGTGAATGAAGCTAGAGAGGTTTGCCAGGATCGTACAAAGTGGCGATCGATAGTCTCTGCCTACCCCAATGGGAACTAACGGCGTGAGAATATGTATGTATGTATGTTTTAAGCTATGTTATATTTTTTTGCTGTGTAGTGTCGGCTTAGAATAGCACTACCCCATTTCTTCCGGTGGGTGTACGTAAGAGGCGACTAACGGTTTTGGGGCTTTTGAGGGATTTTTGGGCGATGCGGTTGGAGACCCATCACCAACAACCTTTATTTCACCATCTTTTCCCCACACAACTTCCAAAAGTGGCTGAGGAATTTCTGATTCCTTAGCTCTGGCTACCCCTTCTAGGGATTTATAGCCGTGAGTATATGTATGTATGTTATATTTTTTTGTATTTATATTTAGATATATTTTTTTATTTTTTTTATTTTTCATAATGAGTAATTACATAGAATAGCACTACCCCGTTTCTACCGATGGGTGTACGTAAGAGGCGACTAACGGTATTGGGGCTTTTAAGGGATTTTTGGGCGATGCGGCTGGAGACCCATCACCAACAACCTTTACTTTACCATCCTTTCCCCACTCAATTTTCCAAATGTGGCTGAGGAATTTCTAATTCCTTAGCTCTGGCTACCCCTTCTAGGGATTTATAGCCGTGAGTATATGTATGTATGTATGTATGAGTAATTATATCAAAAGCCATTCAATTTATAGAGTTAGAGCTCCCTACTCATCCCTACTAATTTGAAGGTTTGGCCTTGGGACTTATTAATTGTTAAAGCAAAAGATGTTTTAACCGGAAATTGTAGCCGTTTAAATGGAATTGGCAGATCAGTTGGGATCATCGGTATCCTCGGTATATGAGCTAATTGACCGGCTGCTGGGCCAGTGGTAATAGTCACTACAATTAAATTTTGCTTCAACTCTTTGATAAGCAGCCTCCTGTACCCCTTCGTGACGCCTGCAACAACTTACTATGCATAGCGGAGTTTTATCTATTTTTTTAATTCGAGATAACTTTCGAATGGAATGTTCGAATCGAATAATTCAAAAAGTAATATAAGGGTATTGAAGTAGTCTGAAATAATATATACGTTTTTTTATAAGGATTAGATAGGTACAAATAAAGAGCCTTTTCTAAAGCAGGATTTTAATTTAATTTTTAAATAATTTTATATAATGACGCTTGTTGTGAGATAACTATAATAGTTAGAGACATGCTGTCGGGGCATTTTTTTTAGATAATGATGTGTTCTATAAAATTGTAGCACATAATTTTATTCTATTGTTAATAGTTTTCGCAGCGCACGCGATGTAAGGATTTTTTTTGGTATTTCTTTAACACCTTGGGTTACATTTTTGAAGTTTACGTAAGGATCCCTAATTTTTTTGAAAATAAAATATAGCCTATGTCACTCGGGAATAGTGTAGCATCAAAACAGTGAAATAATTTTTCAAATCCGTCCAGTAGTTTTGGAGCCTATTCAATTCAAACAAACAAAAAATCAAACCTTTCCTCTTTATAATATTATAGTATAGATTAAGTGTTACCTCAAACATGAACTAAACATCTACGAATTTGTTATTCCTAAATACATACATACATATACTCACGGCTAAAAATCCCTTAACGGGGTAGCCAGAGCTTTGGAATGAGAAATTCCTCAGCCACTTTTGGAAGTTGAGTGGTGAAAAGATGGTAAGAATAAATGTTTTTGGTGATGGGTCTCCAACCACATCGCCCAAAAATCACTTAAAAAGCCCCTTAGTCTCCTCTTACGATCACCCACGGGTAGAAATGGGGTAGTGTTATTTATTCTAAGCCGACACTACACGGCAAATTGTTATTCTTAAATGACCCTTTAACAGAATTATACTAAATGTAACCTGAAAACATAGACTTATTATATGAACATGTCAATCAATATGTACCTTGTATTTTTTGTTGTTCTTTGACGTTTCTAGACAATTTCGTTCAACTTGTACGACTTAATGTCATTTTAAACTATTACGCCCGATTTCTGAATTGAGTATTCAAGCTGAGAACGACTTAAGTATCGTTCTGTCTCATTCAGTTGTTAAGATTTCAATGCGACAGAACGATACTTAAGTTGTTCTCAGCTGGAATATTCAATTCAGAAATCGGTCGTTAGCAAGTCGTCCTCATATATCATACAAGTGGTCAATATCAATTTCTAAGTGAAAGGAAAAGTATTCACTTTATTCCATGAATTTCCAGGTAAGTGGCTACATCAATTATTAAAATATTACTCACGTTGGTCCGAATGATCCTTAATTTAATAATCCTTAATCGTTCAATATTCTTAATGTACTTCTGAGTTGTTTTAATTAAAGTGGCACATGCACAAATTATTTAATAGGACTGAATCATTTGCTTTTCTATTCTCAAAGTGATATAGTATTTTCTGAAGCTCTTAAAGCGAACACTTAAAATCTCAGCAAGATTTTTGACTAAGTTCATACATATATACATAAGTACACCTGCAAACACAGCATGCCTACGTAGTAAGTGAACATAACACACATAACTTGTTTGTCAAAAGAACGAGTATACGATGAGCAGCACTTGCTTATCAAGCGGCGCGCAAACATCATCGCCAGTTGTGCAACACATTGTCATTCAAGATTAACAAGCACGACAGTACTTCACCTCGGTTATGCATTTTAAAAAGCACAAGACAATCTACCTGACAATCGACAAATATACAATTTGTAGTCTCTTTATAGTTTATGAAGTATGGCATGGATATTAGGTTTGTTGGTTTACAAAGAAAATTCTATTGACAAAACTTGGAACTTACTCCAATGGAAGAGGGTATATCATATATTTTAAATTTATATTCGAACTAAATTTAGCTTTAACACTTAATGCAAATGAATTTGTGATCTTACACTAGTTCTGTAATTAAATAAATAGGCACTGCTTCTATTTTTAACCGACAAGAAAGTAATGAAAGTAATTTGAAAAAAGTTTGTATCTAGACATTTATATTGATTAACAAGCGAAATTTTAACTCTATGGGTAAAAATTAAATGATTTAGTTTTCAGTCAGAGAGTTCATGTATTAGTGGGAACATATTATTGAAACTGCTATGATTATGTTAGAAATTAGATAATATTAACCACAAGTTGATTTAATATAAAAAGAAAAGTCGTAAAACAGTAAATGTAAATCAATATTTTTATTTAACTTTATGACTTAGTTATTATAAATATATGTAGAAAAAACAACCGCGATAGCTCAGTAGGTACCATGCAGACAGGTGTGGTTTCAAATCCCAGCTCGGGCATACATTAATTTGTATTTTGCTTAAATTATATGTGTAACTAATGCTGAAACCTGTAGCTAATGCTCTATATATGCTCAATATATATATGTATACTAGATAATGCCCTAGCTCTAGCTGTAATGGTAGTAATATAATATTTTTTTCTTTTGAAACCGCTCTATTTTTCATTTGTCATATGGAGTATATAGGTTACATATAAGTGTTACAGGTATAAAACTCAAGATTTTTAGGGCAAAAATAAATGAACTGCCTCTGTTTATACCGCCGATTTTAAGTTGCGCAAATAGTTAAAATTAAATAGTGGCTTATCCACATGATTCAGATACAACAGCGAAATTTAACTTTCTTTCTAAGAATTCAATAGAACATCACAAATTTATAGGAAAACTATTTGATCTGACAGCGAAATTGCATTTCTCTTTAGAGTAGCATATTCAGAATGTCAATAACACGACCGCAAAATAGAAAACATCAGATAGGACGATAGAACTGTAGTGTCAACAAAAAATATGGATCTGCTGTTTGCGCAAAGTGTATTTGAATGCATTGAAAATGTTAATGAATGATATCAGCTTTACCGCAACCATGTTTATAGGAACTTAGTTTAAATACAGCAACATTTGAGTGGCACCGATGAACTTAGGTTATCGGTTCACATTACTCTCAATTTATGAGTCTGCAGAATATTGTGTAATAAGTTACTTCGTTGAATAGAATGTACTTTCGTCAATAAACAAATAGATTTAACTAGCTTTCTGGAGTTAGAAATGGTAGAATTACAAATGGGAACATAGTTTGTACTTTATATATTTTACAGAGGCACACATACAGACCTAAAGTCCCAAATTCAACCAATAATAAAATAACATTGAGAGAAGAACTAAACTCCATCTAAGATAAATATACAATCGCGCACAATTTTACCAAATAATTTATAATATATAGAGATATATAGAGCCAATGTGGAAGGTATTGTTAGTAGAGGACGACCTCGGAGGACACATTTGGATCAAATAGAAAATGTGCTCAAAAAGGCAGGTGTCCGTAGTATGAAGAATAAAAGAGCATGTATGAAAAGATTGATGGATGTAAACGAAGCCAGAGAGGTTTGCCAGGATCGTACAAAGTGGCGATCGATAGTCTCTGCCTACCCCAATGGGAACTAACGGCGTGAGAATATGTATGTATGTATGTATGTATGTAATTTATAATTCTCTCGTTCCTCAATCAGTTCGAAATAAAAAAAAAATTCTTTGAGGGTAAAGAGAAAGATAAGATGTACTTGTATAATATTTCCAATTTACGGAATCGGGATTACGGGATTCAAGAAATCTCAGGGTTCTCAGAAATAAGATATTTCCACATTTGGTAATAAGCAGATGCAAAGATTGAAGTAACTTTAAAATTTATAGTTTTCCCACTTCACAGCGTTAGTACGTAACAATTTTAAATACCAACTACCATTTATATACGAAAAAAAATAAGCCGAAAGAAATAGCATATAATTAATCAATACGAACCCTCATTTTGAAGCCAAATTATTAATCAACATGTGATATACCTTGAAAATAACGAATTAACAAGTTCTATTAAAGGCAATTATCCGGTATTATTGCTTCGAATTTAACGATCACCTGCCTTTTTAATACATCAGAAGAGACGCGGGCCGCCAAGATCATAATGGCGGCACACCCCAGCCCACCCTCGCATAGCACCCGTCACTCAAGGGCTGTCGGATGCCTGCGCCCGTGCCCAGAACAAGAAAAAAACGGGGCAAAAAATATCGTTCAATGTGAACTGTATCCTCTGTATCCAACCTTTATCATTCATCTTATAAATCGAGCAGTAGGTCAGTTAAAGAGTCTAATATAGGGAACTTAATAAGCCGCTTCAAATATAGGTCACGAAATTAGGTGAGCTGCGATGTTTTCAATAGCAATCGATCTAGCTTTTAAGCGTCAGAAAGCAAGCAAATAAAAATTGAAGTCTTGGTTTTTTTGTGAAATAGTTGCAATCCTCAGTTGGTCTGAATTTTATTTTTGCTTGCAATTATTTTATTCCCAGGGTTTGGTCCCAAAAATATTAGCTATGATGTTTGTTTTGTTGAGAAAAAAATCTTATGTTGAGATTTTATCGTATTCATGTCTTAAACGGATTATATCTTAATGCTCGTATGAGATTATAAATGTACGTAAAAAAACTTTTCCTCACTGACACTGGCATATGCTCTTTATAGTACAGAACCGGTTACTTGGTAAATATGCCTTTCCTATATGTGTGAGCATATTTATATTTTATAGTTGTACCACAGGATAAAAGACATTTAAAATAATATGTACGTAAATTTCGCAGTAGCCATCAATTAGCACCGGTTTTATTTATTGTCACTCGAACAAAGTAACTCTACAAATGAGCGGAGGGAGCTCTTCAAAAGGTGATGTATCGTAATTCAGTCGCACAATAGGGCGCATTAAATATCGTCCCTTTTTCTAGGAAAGGTGTCCTTTTTATATGCAATTCACTCTCAAACCCCTGCCTAGCTGAAGGGATGTCCTGTGTCTTTATACATTACTTGCGAGCCTACTTTGGCGAGATTAGAAATTATATAGTTGTGTAGCTTCCCTTGCGTGAAATAACAGAAGTTAACACAAAACTTAACATGTCTATACATTAGTCATTATAAATACATCAACATTCCCATAATGATCCGGTCGATGTGTCACAGAGAGCGTCTTGTTTGTTTTATCTCAAAACATTCTCCTTCTTATAAAAACACGTGCAGTGGCCCCAATTCTTAGTGCTTTTTTGAGAAAATATATTTATTGTTCTTATTTTGCTGTTCTGCATTATTAAAATTCATGCACATGTGATTGCACTGTGGCTGTAGGTATTACAAATAACTTATCTCACTTTGTTTCATACTAGCCTTGACAGTGATATGAGATGGTTTATTTTATGTTTTATTTCGCACACTGTAGATAAAACGACTTGACTGTTTTTCATTAAGATCACTGAATGCATCTCAGTTGATTTAGTGGCATAGCATAAATTATTTCCTGATATGTGTTTGTGATCTAACTAATTTCTTCTGCTATCATATGAAAGGGCTTAAGTAGACTATCTAAAAACATATGCTAGTTGAATAGTGTAGGGCAAGTTGTTTTCATTCTCAACCCTTTAAAATCCCAAGATTTAGTTATATATTTTGACTGTTTTTCTTTTTACTAAGTCTTACATTAGTTTCTCATTTAAATTAATTGATTAGGTATGTATATCTATACACATAAATAAAATTTGAGTGTCTGTTTTTAATATTAAAATAAATAAGCGTTTTTCCTAAATTAAATAGATTTTTTACACACAAATATATATTTTTTTTAATGTTGTCTTTTTATCTGTATGTTTTGAGGTATGTTTGTTCTAAGATGTACTTTCTGATGTTTGAAACTTAACGTGACCTAGAATAATCCAAATGGTTTTACACCTAAAAATCCATATGATTTTGTATAATATGTGTAAACGTCGTGTGTCGGCGAGATGTTACTACAAATGTATCTTTCCCCGTACTCCGTCTGGCTGGCTTCGAAGAAATGTTCAATATTTATATTCTCTGGACAACTATGAACTTTCAAATACCAAACCCGTATGAGTTTTAGGATGCCGGTCGCGGGCGGGCCCACTGTCGCTGTCACTTCACTAAACTGATAGAACGTGACATCCTTCCACCACGTCATCAATTGCCGCATTCCCTGTACTAATTCACACTTTTTGTTTCACATATTTGTTACTAAACAAAAAGTTATCAATTTCATCTCTTGTTGCTGGTTTCCGAAAAAATCTAAGAAGTTTTCAGCTTACTAGTAAAAACAAAGCGTTCAATAAGAGATAAAAAGTACTTAAAATGTTTTAACTTGAAAACATATTACAATAATTTGCATTAAATATCAACTATTTTACACGTATTTATTAATAAAACTTAGTATCGTTTGAAGTAATGATTTAATCCTGGATGTGCAATGATAAATACCTACCTTTAGAACCTCAATAAGCGTCAGAAATACTATAACATAATTAATTACTAAAGAGTAAATAGAGTAGGTAAAACTACAAAACCTATCAAGGTTATAAACCCATAAAGAATGTACTTTACGATATCAACCACAACACAATACATTTTCACAAATAACAAAACCGATCAATTGTAAAACGACGGAATAGTAACATTGTTTTGCTTGTCGAATAAATTGTTAATTTTGACAATAGGGGACTTTATTCGGTCAATCACATTAATTGCTGAATTCGATTGAGTTAAATTGGTTTGAGGAAGAGCTCTGATGCACGGGCCTTCCATAGGAGGGTGCGGCTCACCTTCTTTTAGCTAATTAAATGCAATCGCTTGGTAATTACTCTGCAATTGAGTTTAATGGCGTAGATATCTACAAATACAATGGAATTAATGTTTGATAAAACCAAAAAGGTGACAATGTGACCTTTTTACATTCATTAATATTTATCAATCAAATTCGATGAAGTTGATTCTCAAACACCAAATGGAACACTCAAAAATCTATCGTAGCGGAAAATTGATACAGGATGGTATCAAGTGTGGGAAATACGGATTTTAATCCGATATTCCCCTTAATCTGTGATTTATATGATTCCATTCAAGGAAAACATCATATAAGTGAATTTATGATTTGTCGTTGCGTTATTATGACCTTATTTAAGGGTAGGTGAACTGCGGCATTATAACTTATCCTATTAAACCTACGTACCTATACTAACGCCAGCAATTTCCAGAATTGAGTAGGAAAACTTAGGTAAAATAAAGTATTGTTAGTATTGGAGTTTACACATCGCCCAACAGTTAATCGAACTAACAACAACTCTAACAAAAACTTTGAATAGTTCTCACAAGTCACCTATACGAGAGGAGTTGTGATTGTGCTACTCTAAGCCAAAACCATAGAGTATATTGCACAGTAGGAATTACTTTTGACCATAAATAAAAGAT
The DNA here is from genome assembly GCA_963576735.1 of Bedellia somnulentella. NCBI lineage: Eukaryota > Metazoa > Arthropoda > Insecta > Lepidoptera > Bedelliidae > Bedellia > Bedellia somnulentella. Next base: position 9,624,977 of record OY755175.1, on the reverse strand, counting down.
GTTATTAAAGGACAGAAAAATTTCGACACTGGCGGGGTTCGAACCCGCGACCTTCGGGTATACGCCCCCGTCAGTGTCGAAATTTTTCTGTCCTTTAATAACATCTTTTATTTATGAGTAATAATCCCCACATGAGGAATTCATGTCTAAAAACATTAAATTACTTTTGACCAGTTTAATATGCAAGCATTTCAAATTTTCGACAGACATAATTAGGACAAACCAAAAAGAAGTAAAGTCTGAATGCTTATTTTATAACGAGTAGTATTTGGTTTTCTTTACAGGCATGTCCAGATCTAATCACCTATTTGACATATCTGTTATTTATACTACAAGATATAACAGAATCTGCCTAAGTTACTAAATATTTTATTGCGATATTCAAAATTTAAAAATGGCTTTCGTGCTTTCCTGTCATTTATTGACTGCATTCGTGACTGCGCCAGAATCTAAACGAAACGAAGCCCCCAGGTAATGAGCAAACACACAGCCCCGAGAATGAGTGATGACCACAACCGGCACTCCCTGTTCTTGAGGAAGGCTCCCCTCGACATAGCAATTGATAGCATAGGGGTTGATGGGTTGTGTTGGAAGTGTAACTTTTACCCGCTTTGTTAATAGAAAGCGGGTAAACTAATGTTCATTACTGATATTATTTAAGGGAATTGAATTGGGAAAATGGATACAAATTTGTTTTTTGTTTCCTCTGTCCATTTGGAAGATTGTATTAGAGGAGGCAAGGATTATAAAAAAAAATTAAAGCCTTTTATAAATACACCCATTTTGAGGCAAAGCTTGAAAAGTTATTTTTATTTAGTTTTCGAGACATCATGCATCATTTGCCAGTATGCTCTGCACATGTACATTTATTTACGACTTTGCACACTGAAGAAAAATAAAACTATTTGAATTAGGTTCCATGAAGAAAGCCAAATTCCACCTTGTTCGAAACTATTTTAGAACAACGATCCGTTAATAATTCACCCTTACTTAGATAAAAGATAAGGTATTCTGATAAAATATGATCAGTATCATAATTAGAACTACAAATAAAAATAACAAATTTCGAAGAGGGAATACTTTTCTATAACACCACTTTTATGAAAACTTCGGTGATGCTTTGATAAATGAATACCTCTGCCAACCATTCAATGCGCAACTCAGAAGAACAAATATTGAGCGAATGGACCTCAAATTACAAAACAAGGATGAGATGTTAATGTTCCGAACCCCACATGACTCATTTTATATTGACATGACTCCCCAACTAAATAACATCAATTATCAAATAAAATTTCAATTTACATACATTTTTTAAAAAGCAATCATGCAATTGAATAAACGATTCTGAACAACTCTGAACAGGTTCTCATTCAAATAAATAATAATCGATCATCGTTTAGTTAGCCAATGCAAATTAGCTCATTCGCTTATGCTATAAGTTATGGCTAACAATAGAGTACGGTACAACTGTAAATTTGACAACAAATAAGATTTATGATTTCAGCATTCGTGAAAAATAATCGAAGAACGGTAATAGATCACTACCCATATTTTTGTAATTCCTATCGCAATAACAAAAGGTGTAGCGTTATGTATACTGCACATCATATACCTGTTACTCCTACTAGACGTATTTATTATTTTCTTTTTATTAAATACTAGTGGATCGTCCCAGCTTCGCACGGGTAGCGTTTTTTTTTTAATATCTGAGGTTTCTTTCTTCAGTCACTGCTCAAGCATTGTGAAATTCGGCGCAATGTTTTCAATTTATTAAATTTATAGCACTCCCTAAACAGTGTAGTTTGGTGATTTTGAATGAATGGTTCAGTATTTCCGTTTAATAGCAAATTTTGGAATAAAACGCTATGAAGTATTTATAACAATCTAAAAATTAATCATTACGTTATGTAGGATGCAACTACTGGCGCCATCTAGTATGTTATATGTAAATTAGTAAAGATTTGGTTTCGATCACGGGCGCGATGGCTTATTTTATGTATAATTTCAGTGTTTGTCTACCGATTTCTATGATTCTTTTTTATTGAATAGGTAATAATGTTACCTTATTTAAATTAGGGATGAGTGAGAGGTTTACAAACGTAAGAGTAAACAAATATAATCAGGATGATCCGAACTGCTAAGCTATCAGGAATTACACGTGTTGTTGTGAGTCAACCGTAAAAGATAGACATAAACTGTCGATTTTTTTTTTTTAGATAATTTTGTGAAGAATGTTTCCGTCATACATGATTTCTATGTAAGTTTAACCATTAAGGCTGCACACGCGACGGAAGCTTAAAAAAAGGAGTAACTTCTCCCGTTTTCCCAAAATTTCCCAAAATTCCCCTTTACTACTCTGCTGGAAAGTATACAAAAACCTGCGCAGGAGTATGAAGAATAATTGTACCAAGTTTCGTTAAAATCCGTCGAGTAGTTTTTGTTTCCATAAGGAACATACAAACCGACAGACAGACAGACAGACAGACAGACAGACAAAAATTTTACTGATTGCATTTTTGGCATCAGTATCGATCCCTAATCACCACCTGATAGTTATTTTGAAAATATATTTCATGTACAGAATTGACCTCTCTACAGATTTATTATAAGTATAGATATGTGATAGTATGAATTTAGAGCAGTTTTGTGTCGGCTTAGAATAGTACTAGCCCATTACTTCCCGCGGGTGTTGTAAGAGGTGATTTAAGGTATGCGGTTTTTAAATTGATTATTGGGTGATGTAGTTGGGAGTCTCATCACCAACCATCTACAACAATGAACTTCCAATAATTTCTTATTTCGATGCCCTGGTTACTTCTTCTTGGGATATACAGCCGTGAATATATTATATGTATGTATATTTTTTTGTGAGTAATGGTAGTTTTTTATAGCTAAGATTACAACTGTTTACTGAGCATCACAGCAGAACATAATACAGATCTTATGATCTTAAATGTGTGCCATCTTCACCGAATAAGTTTTGACGGATTTAAAACAGGTGTTGTGCATTTATATCCATAAAATTACTTTACTTTCATACTATAACCTGAAAAATTAAGACTTGCGAATTGATTAAAAAGTTAGTGGAGAAGATCCGTTTCAGGATTTTTAAAGAAAGAAAGATGAAATATTTATTCTTATTAAGAGTACAGAAAAAAAGTTAACTAACACAACAAAACACGTCAGTGAAAAAACACTACACACACCCCTCTCATATCTATCTCTTTCACATAGTTACAATTACTGTTGTTGTGTAGTGTCGGCATAGAATAACACAATCTTATTTCTCCTCGCTGTGTATCAGATTACCAACTTTTAATTAATCCTTTTCATTTCATTTTTTTTTTCACTCAACGTCCAAAAATGTCTGAAGCTGAATTTCAAAGCTCTGACACGGACTTATAGCCGTGATTATTTATATGTTGAAAGTATGTGTGTACTGTTGAATATTAATTTTACATTTTGTTTGCTATAATTAGTTCAGTTTAGTTTGCTATAAGTAGGTTTTGTTTACAACTGCTATCTGGAATTCACTACTCGTACTACTCTTGGATTTCCATAGGTTCTCTATACATTTCAAATTTTCACTTCATTGATTTAACGTATTCTGTTGTTGGTGTGTTATAATATGAAATTATTTAAATTCTATTGACTGAAAAGTTTATTAACTTTATTATTTGCAAATGTAAGAACACGTACATCGTACAATCCATTCAAAGTGCAATAAAATTGGGTTGAAGAAGACCTACATGCAAATATATTACATTTTAGCATATGTAACGAAACACACAGAATTTATATCCTGTATATGTAGAAATGTCGTTTTAAGCTATCACGTGAGTCGTGACAACATGAGACATAAAGTCGTATCGACCTCTGCCCTGCTTGAGCTCGGTTTATGTTCTTTGAACCTGCGAACCTGCCGATCTACGCCACATATCGCCTTTGCTATTATTACCACCAGCCTCATATCTCCCTAAATCCCTTTAAAATACTTTAGTAACACATTTTGAGCAAAACAGGTCAAGTGCGTGCCCGTTCACGCTCTGTTCTTTACCGTGTTTCACAACACCCAATAGTATTTATTTTTCTTTCAAATGTTTCACGATGAGTCATGACTTGTGCGCATCAAGTTTAGTGTGTTTCACACTGTTTTTACAAAACCTTGTTTTTCACTCCGAAGGTTAACAAATCATTTGATAAAATTATTAGCGCTGTTATCAAATGTTGAAAGTTCCTATATTTCTTATTTTTATTTACCTCATCTTATTTTAGCAACCTGCTCTGCTCACATACCGCATCTCCGAAAGATAATTCAGATTCTTATTTATTACCGCTTTTTCTGCTACTATTGTTGTAAAAAGAGATAAGATGTTGAGATAAAATCCATTTTATTTCTAGCACAAAAATAATCCCACTAAAACTACTTAGCCTTTCTAGCATCGTAAGGGTGCAACAATGTGCTGCAAAGTATATTTTTTTGATATTTTCAACATTTCCATTTGATGAATAACACAATCATAAAGGACTACGTCAAACATTTTATTATGAAATAATTATTTTTAAATATTCCTCAACTTTTAGTATCGATGACGTTATTGGTTGAAAAATGAATGATGCTGATTGCAAACCATTTCCAGAACTCAAGAGTTTAAATGAAATTATCATGTTTTTTTTAGGTGAAGCTATAAGTCCCATTATTTTATCAAATAAATGCAAAAACATATGTCTATGAAAGACGATGTAGGTTCAAAAACTTTACACATTTTCTTTAAGAAATATAATCATAACTACATATATCCTGAAAATAGTGTTTAAGAACATAATATCTCAATTAATTTTGTTGTCTCTGCCTACCCCAATGGGAACTAACGGCGTGAGAATATGTATGTATGTATGTAGTTTTGTAATCAGCATTAATAATATTCTAATTTGCAAACCGAATCAAAAATGCATGCAATGATACTGAAAATGACTAATCATCAATCATCATTGTCAGTAGCCTTGGTTTCGAAAACTGAATAGTATTCGCTTCAAAAATAGGCAAGCACATATCCCAAGTGTGCTCTGACGTCACTCGATGGTGTTTCATCATCGTTAAACAAAGAAGCAAACATTGCTCGTACCACCAACCTTACCAAGCGTATGAACTCATTTGGTGTTTATTACCCATTTATTAGCATCTACTACCGTTTAATTTATCATTTAGAACGCGGTTAATAAGCACATGAAATTTAAAACAGAAGCGTTCAGCGGTGTGTTACTTTTTAATGTACCTAATTACAAGGCCTTATGTAATCATTTGGATGGAAAAAAGGAATTATTCACAAAAATGAACAGCAATAAAAAAACTTTCATGTTTATACCGCTGATTTATCTGTCGCCAAAATAGTTATCAATTAGAAACTATTAATGTTATTCCGATTTAAAATGATGAAAACAGTACTGTTATAACCAACCCAATTAGCTACCGCTACAAACACAGAACCCCCTTTGGTTTTCAAATTCAGTTAAAAAGTAGCAACCGCAAAAGACTACCAGTGTAATGTTGCACTTCAGAAAGCTACAGCCCGTATTGTCAAGATGTAAGTTGATAAAACGCATGCAGCTAACAAGGCGTAACGAAGATAAATAGATTTTTTTATTATATTTAATAAACCGTTAAATGTCTCCATGTTATTAATTTAAGATTATATTTGATAAGGGGCTTTGTTATGATTCTCTGAGTCTTAGTACGATAACTATTTTGTATGCTAGTGTCGTGAAAATTGAAGATTTATCTAAACAATGAATTCTACAAGGAAATCTCTACCCACAGATCTTTTGCTTCTGTCATAAATCATGTATATAATAATTATTTATTGCGATTAAAGTGAGGACAGATGCATGACAAAACATTTTGCTAACACCTCAGTTATTCGTTTCTTCAGGCAGGCAGCAAATATATGAATTGTCATTAATACAAACTTATAACAATACACTATCAAATCAACTTAGAATAGCAGTAACTTCAGTTTAGTGCCATTTGAGGTCACTGGTCACAAGTGTAAAGGGCTTTTTAAGTAAATATTGAGAGTTGCTATCAATTTAACCATTCTTTTCCATTTCAACAATCCAAAAGAGCATAAAGATTACTTGATTCCGAAGCTCTACCCCTTTTTGGGATTACCGTACAGGTATATTAGTAAGCACAACAAGTCAACTAGGTGTTTATGTATACATATTCGGTAGAGTTATATATTCATAATGAACTAATTTTGATAGAGCCGATTCTTAGCTCCACTTCGTATAACTCCCAATGAGTATTATGTCAATCTTAATTTATTTGAGCAGTTTAGGGCAAGCGCAAAAAGAATAAGTTAAATAACTGTTCTTTTAACTATATTGTACAGTAATGTAAACAGAGATGACGGTAATAGCAATTGCGCGAATAATAAGATAAAATTATCATAACCGCAATTATCACACATCGCGGCCGTATAAATTAATTGTTTCCGACGCTAGTTTACCTCGGAAATTTGTCTGTACACATATACTATATTCAATATTAGCAATGATGTACGAGTACATACGTAATTTATTGTTATCTTTATATTAATGTTGGTATAAATGGCTCTATATCATACAAAAAGTAGACGAATTAGCGAATATGTGTTACAACACATATTTTAAAGTTTAGTTTGTTCTATAATACTAGTCCTTTTGCCGTTATTTATGTAGATAGGTGAATATGTAATTATAGGAGTAAAGTAACTAAATAGTAACTGGACTCATAGATATCCTTGAACGAGTTTATAAGGCCCTACTTTTATTAATTCATTCTCAATTTTTCCATTGTCATCAACAAAAAATATAAGAGAAATTAAGTAGTGTTAAAATATTCAATATTTACCGAGCGGTAATATGTTATTGTTAATTTTACACAATGCACTCAAAAGAGTTTCGTACAATAGTTAAAGCCGCGGCTAGGTTGCAAAGGCACGCACGCGGAGCAGGTAAAAACTTACAATAACACAGAAGACAGGACCCGGAAATGCTGCGAATCCCTAAACGCTACGTAACAGTGTAATTTTGCCTTCTCTGACTCAAATTAAGTCAACAGGTGAAATGGGATAACGGATTTAACTGTTATCTTTGATCCTTAACATACACACCCCTTTACATTTACTTTACTCATGGCTGTAAATCCCTAGAAGGGGAGTCAGAGCTTTATAATAACATAACATAACATAAACGTTCACGCCGAATATCCCCGAAGGGGTTGGCAGAGGTACTAATACTTCTGAACATCACGTGACTTTGTCATCTGGTGTTCAGAGTACCCAAGTTTTGCATGGACAGTGTACTCACGTGATAGGGGGCAGGCATATCGCCGCTTTGTACGAATACACTGTCACATGACTAAGTACAACTCAGCCATGTGGGTTTCCTCACGATGTTTTCCCTCACCGTTAACAACCATGATAAATTAACCACACATATGTCTTCAGAAAAGACAAATTGGTGTAGGCCCGACCCAGGATTTGAACACTAGTCGTTTGCACAATAACCGAGTGTTCTACCCACTGGGCTATCACGGTCGTTTCTTATTATAAGCTTTATAATAAGAAACTTCTTAACTATTTTATAAGAATTTTGGGGAGAAGACTGTAAAATAAAGGTTGTTAGTGATAGGTCTCTTACTGCATCGACCAAAAATTACTAAATATGCACCAGTATTTTTGCTCATTTCGTCGAATTATATAAGTTTAATAGTTCATTTCATAAGACTATCATAACTAAGCTTATATGGTATTATGCGACAAAAGAATGAAAATTCTCCATACTTAAAATATTAAAAATCTATTATAAGATTAAAGTATATTTTTTTCTAAACTCATATGAGTTTAGAAAAATTTTAACAACCTCTATAGATTTCAAAAGGGCTTCTGATTGATATATATAAAAAGAAAGGGTGGCATATTTATCGCTACTACAGAACATTTTCGTTTAATTCGTGTGTATAAAGAAATAAATAACAATGTAGTGGGGAAGTCAAATATTAACTAAACCAGAAATTCATTTGGTTTCGCTTTTTATTGTGCAACCCTTGCTATTACCAAGCTTGATTATCAGACCAATCATTAAACCACCCGAGAAAGTTTTGAATAGGAAATTTGGAAAACCATTCTTATGCTTTCCACTGATCATTGCGGAGTAAGAACGGAAAATAATGTCAAGTCAATAACACAACACAAGAGTTTTACCTTTATGAATAATGAAAACATATGTATAGTATATATAGAACTAAATAGTATATCTGAACAATATTGATATTTCTTTACTAAGAGAAGTTCGAAGATAACGAGGACCGTTATGAATTATAATTCCATCGTCAACACTAATATGCCGAGTAAAGGCCGCTCGTCCCCATTGGTATTTTAATGCGTCGACTATTTCAAATAGTTTGGACTAAAAACATTCCCTGCACAGACTCGTCTAACTTGCTTCTACTCTTTTCTTTGTGGGATTAGATTAAAGAAAAATAATTTATCACTTGGTGCTCACAAAAACATAACAATAAATGTATATCAACAAACAACAATGCACACAGTAGCCGAATCAATCGTCTTTAAATTGTTTTCTTATTAAATGGAGTAAATAGCTTACTGACTAATTCGAATAATCAATTTATTCTATTGGAATAATCGATTAAAATCCATAGGGACGCGCCCACCCACGATGCTTCCACAAAGGTGTTCGTTCGTAGCAGATACACAAACAACACAACATAACTAGTTACAGGTTCAAACTACACCCTTTGATTAAACTAAGATACTTAATTGATATAACATCATATTTTATAATAACACATTAAAATTTAATAAATTGAAGCCCATATGTATTATTTTTATTATTTCCTAACTAAACTATGAGTTTACAATACCTAAAATGTAAAATAAATGCAGAAAGACCCGTTTTATTTGGTTTAATTCATTTATGAATTTTCAGTCTGCCATGATTTTATATCATATAGTTTTGGTAATTGTTTACTATAAAATGGAATAACTTAAATAATTACAAATATATTTTTCAACATGTGAACCGAAATAAAAGTGACCTAAAACTCTGTCTATTTTTTTATATAGAGATATCTATACGATTGTATAATGATCTCAATAATTCTCAAGCAATCGTTAGATAAAAGCCGCGGCTTCGCACACGGAAGCATTTCTCTATCTGCAACTCGAAAGCTCTTCAGCCTATAATTGGAGCTGGCAGACAATGTAAGTTCAATCATGATGGAATTCCAGAATGATAACTTCATACTGTCTTAAACCAAATAAATCAATATAGAATATAAATTCTGAGCTTTTCTGAAAAGCTTTTCAATGTTACAAGGAGCGTTAGACATTCAAGTGTTTTTTTTACAATTTTCAATAAACAATTATTAGAAATCCGAACCCGATCTATATTGAGAATCGATCTATCTGTCTTAAATAAATCGTTACGTGCTTTCACACACTTTCACTGCTTGGGACGTCTGTATTTGGACAAATTGCATATAAGTGTAGTGGGGTGGTAGTTACACCGCGGCTCACCGACACTCATTGTGTTGCAGCTCATGTTCGACCATAAATAATGCTCCCTGCACTCCAGCCAGAAACCAGGTGGTCGCTTTTATATTTAAACCGCTGTTTGTCTAAAGATAGTTATATTTTATTTGATTCATGACTTTTATTGATCATTCGTTACTCAAACGGTAATGAATATTTAATATTTTAAATACATTTCATTGCATTCGTAACTCATCAAATTGTCATAACTTATCATTGATATTTATAGTTTTTTAGGCATTCTTACGATTTCTACTCCTCTCTTATGCCGCTGGTATATCTTAAGAATAGTTTTTTTTACATTTGAATGATATCGTATAAATTTAATGCAAGGTTAGGTAACTGGAGTACAGAGCTGGGTGAAACAATGTACACAAAAGTGTGGATTTTAGTTATTAATATATTTTAAAATCTATCTTTGGTTAAGTTTTGTTTGTGTTCTCATTTTTTCTGCTTCCAAGCAATAAGCAAAGCATTTCTTTGCAATAGCCGAGTCGGATAATAACATAATGTGTTTCAATATGAAGAAGACACATCAAAGTAAGTGAACAAACAACGCATCCTCAACAAAGGCGATACCAGGCGCCATATATCGAAGGCAGCGATTGAACCAGATTGAACAGAGAGTGCTATACGCTCGCCAGCTGTGCTCAGCTTCGCCTCAATGTTTTCGAGCGTGATATTTTTTGCTCGACCAGATGTTGCAGAATCCATTTAAATTTCAGCGATATATACAATACAACATATTACATATAACTTTAAATTGGAGTGTGTGCTAAATTCAGCATAAACCAATAAGACCAAAGTTCTGTTGTTGTTGTAACCATTTTCAGAGTTAATGGAATGGGTAATTGATTTTATGGCTGCTTTGTATTTGGTAGTCGTAATAGTGTTCAATGTATAAATTGAATGGCGCAACACTGTTGAACATAATGGCATACAAAACGAGAAGTGCGGACGCTCCTGCGCCGCTTCACTCATTAGCCGGTAGCGGCGACCATTAGGCAGGTACGTACGAGGCAGGCCGATGTATGTCGCTCACGAGCCGCCGAGTAAAGAGGTGACAACTATTCAGGCATCGGATCGGGAATGAACTTCCGGTTCACTGGATACTTGCGACATCCGTTGCCTATGTGACTTGAATAATATTATTTTAAAATCCTATTGACTGACACTCTGAATCGAACTGTACCCCTGTTTTGTTTTTATATTTTAACATCTGCTCTTAATTACATTAACAGCTATGACTCAACCAGGATACATACAAGCAAGTTAACAACCATAACATATCATAAAAGTTCTTAGTTATTGCTATCTTTTATTTTATTTCTATTTTATATATACGAACGAGCAAAAAGACACGTTAAGGAATATTTGGTAGAGAATTGTACTTTGCACTCACATTCATTAAAAACATATTGACAATACATGAAGATTCAACTACTGATTAAACTTATACTCGTATCTGTGTCTAAAGACATATGTGTGGTTAATTTATCATGGTTGTAAACGGTGAGGGAAAATATCGTGAGGAAACCCACATGGTTAGCCATGTGACAGTGCATTCGTACACAAGGGCGATAGGCCTGCCCCCTATAACGCGAGTACACTGTCCATGCAAAAACGTGGGTACTCTGAACACCAGGTGACCAAGTCACGTGATGTTCAGACGTATTAGTACCTCTGCCAACCCCTTCGGGGATATTCGGCGTGAACGATTATGTTTTTTATATGTGTACTTAAAGCAATAAAGAAAAATATTCATCTAATGAATTATTCGGAGACTTCTTTTTCGAGCGATTACAATTATATGCAAATCTCTAAAATATGCAATATAAAACCATAGCATTTTCTCAAGTTTACAAACAATAATCATTAAAATCTTATTAAAAATATGTCACTTCTGTCTGAAGAATGCTAAAAAAAAATTCATTCACTGACAAGGTAATGGTGACATCATTAAATAAAACACTTCATTTTCAGATTCATAAATTATACTTACTTTCTTATTTAAACTTAAGTCCTTTTTTATTTCCCTTGGTGTAAGCAAATACCAACGATTTTTTGCTTTCGTCACATACATCATTATCATTTTACAAGCTCTTTTATTCTTCTCATTTCTGGCCTTCACGTTTCTATGGCCGTCCTCGCATTGTTTCTATTTATCTCTTTCACCACTTAACTTTCATCCATCCTCACCATATGCCCAAACCACCCCACCATTCGTTTTTCTATATGGCATACAACGTCAGCTCAGGTCAACTCTATATTGGACGAACTTCTTAGGGATCTCATTTCCACTGCGTTCACTCTACGCTTTTATGCTTGTTTCGCCATCATTCACTACTGCATATGCGTAGGAACTAGAACAGCATTATGCACTGCCATTCAAGGCTTTTCACACAACGACTGAAAAATTATATAAATACCTTATGTAACGATAGGCGGTTCTTTTTGATGTTCGATACATTAGGCAACTTATCGAGTTACTACGAAATCACTGAAGCGTATCTACATAATTCGGACAGATGAAGTTACCAAAAGTGCGCTCATTTGACCGTGACTATGTTGACAAATAGTTATAATAAAAACTTAAAGAACCGCAGATAAACAATTTGTACAAGGGCCCCATTATAAAACATAATAAGAAATCACCGTGGCGTTTAAATGCAAACATCTAAACAAAAGTGTAAAATGAAAATCTACTCAAAGAAACTCTAATTAAAACTTCGCATTTTTTTACATTAGTGCACATTTTCAAAGTATATTTCACTAAGCGATGCAGTTCTCATCTTAGTCACGTGCTTAATTGGTCTTCTACGGAGAATGAGAATTAAAACGATGAGCATAATTGATGCTAGTTACGGACTGATAGAGAAGAACATAATAAGTTAATGGCAGGGTTCTCATAAAAAATAACAAAATAATACAATGTTAAAGGGAGTTATCGCTCTGTATCTCGTTATTAAGAGATAATTGTGTTTTGTATGCATGTAGTAAGTATTCAATCTGAGCAATTCCGTCACGGATGATGGACAATGATAGTCGACATTATGGTAAAGCTGAGTTCACAGCGGCGGAGCGGCTTACAACAGTCAAAGGATCTTGGCTACAACGACTCATTGTGCTTGGGCAGCACGAACTCAGCTCCACATATGATCATAATTAACTAATAGTCAGTCAGATAAAGACATGAATGGATACACCAAAACAATGATTGCTTGTACCGCCGCAACTACGAACATAAAGGGAACATTTAATAAATAGGACATCGTATCAGGAAGAAGTGGCCGGGCTGATTGTTCGAGTCGTTTCAATGGGTCTGATCAAACAGTAACTAATCTTGTTCTCGGGGACTGCTCGTTGGGAGTATAATCATGGAATCTCCGGTATGAACGATTTAATGTAATCATCTAACCATAAATAACCCGTTTATTCGTCAATGAACTTGATCATGGATAATAAAATGTTTGACCTGCAACCGTCACACGAGGGCAGTAGCTGGGAAGGCGTGTGGGTGGACTGGTCCCCTTGCTTCCTACTTCGCTAGGCGATAGTTGCGCAACGGAGCACTGCGGTCGGGCGAGGTAGCTGCATGGATTACTACTTGCGAATGTATGAGTGCAACTATCATTCTTAAACGTTTCATGGCATATTAGCATTCCATCGTTAGCTCTATAACTTGCCAAGGGCAACCTAGGTATTTGCTGTGACATTTCTATGCGCACCTATTAAGTTTGGTATTTTAAAATAATCACTTCATTTTACGGTTCTTCTGGGAATGTTTTCTATGGGTTTTTAAATATTTTTTTTAATAAAATATATGTCTCTATTATTATTTTTTATTATATTCATAAGATAGTGCTATTATACCTCGTAGCGTGGACTTACATTAGGATTACCCCGTCTATTCTACGTGACTACGACTATTTCCCGTGGGTCAGTAATTGTTTTTATAATTGCCTGGTTATCGATTTTAGAGGTGATAGATAGATACTGTACTCCATTAGCAGTAGATATAAACAAAATCTTAAGATTTATTTCGGTACTAAAAGAAAAGAAATATATTTTCGGTGTAAAAGACAATTTTTATTTGTTATTATTTTTAATAAAATTTATCACCGATAAGCGCGGCTCTTTGCCCTTGGCGGCATCTCTACCAATTATCCTTTATTGTCCTAATTAAAGCGGGAACGGCGTGGGAACTGCGTATATCCTTCATTCTACATTAACGCGGACGACAAACATTACAATATACGAGGACAATAGTATAATAACTCATTCGAATACCTACAACACTAACTGAGACGCACATACTTAAACAATCTACTCGTCATGTATAAATTATTATAAGAGCAAAATAAGAGCGATACTTCTATATGTGCCATTTCTGTTCGATTTACTCAGAAAGATAACAATGCAACTTTTAGCGAAATGATTCTACACTTCATACCATAACGACTCCAATCTTGACCTTAAAAATCTACTAATTTAATCATTCACTAAATTAAAGTATGGAATTGATCTTTAATAAGAGATAGATTTAAACAAAATTGCAGCATATAAAGATTTGGTATTAAGAACAACATCTGAGGAGATTTCATGTGATGCTACGAATAAATAATACCTACATCTGTCAACTCTTCGGGGGTACACGGCGCAAAACGACATGGTTATTATATGGAAGGAAACGCATCAATACCAAACACATAAACATTATTTAATCACCTAAGATACAAAAAATAAACGTTTAAAAAACAAAAAATTTAAACGTTATCATTTAAATAAAAAGTAAAAGTTTTCTGCAATACAATGTCATTATTTTAACTCATCATTAAGGAAAACAAAACATAAATTTTATTTTATTGAATTCTATAGTAAAGTATTGGATAATCATAATAAAATGCAGTGTTAATTAATTAGCTGCTACTTTGGGGAAAATTGCTTGAAATATATTTAGTTTTCTCGATCCCGCCATATTTTTAGGACTATCAAATTATCCTATAATGTTTGAATTGTTTTTACAACGTTTAAAACTTATAAATAAAGAATAAATAAAGGAAAGAAAAATTTCGACACAGGCGGGAACAGTTTAAAACTTGTTTATAATATTTTTATATCCCATTCCTTTAAAAACGACATTTCATTTTGATGGGTCTCCTATTAGTATTGTTCATCTTATCCATTTTTATTATATTTCATTGATATACTGAATAAAAATATCTAAAACCGAATCCCAGTATATTTATAATTTATCTAAACAAATACATCCCGAAAACATAGCTTGTTTGTAATTAATAAAAACAATGAACTTTAAATATACCTGCAGTAGAAGATGCAACGGCCCGCTGACATTGCAGTCGCGAGATGGTCGCTGGTAACCCCAGAAACAATTCCAAGGCATTATTGTTTCGTAATTACATCCTAGTGTTTAGCCGCAACGGACAAAGCTGGGACCCGCGAGCGGCGCGGCTGCTCGAGCCGACCCGCGAACTAAACTGACTGAATACACCACAGCTGATATAAACACCGTTTCAGCGGACCTACTTTTCGTACTTCACTTCAGGTAGTTACG
Organism: Bedellia somnulentella; assembly: GCA_963576735.1. Classification (NCBI taxonomy): domain Eukaryota; kingdom Metazoa; phylum Arthropoda; class Insecta; order Lepidoptera; family Bedelliidae; genus Bedellia; species Bedellia somnulentella. The sequence goes on along the minus strand of OY755175.1, from coordinate 9,609,803 downwards.
TATCAACATAGAATAGACTATGCAGATAGTTTTCCAGATGGGTTGCGTGACGAAAATGCTTACTTATCGAACTGCGCATTGGTTAATGCTTGTATTCAATTTAGATTGCCTTCTAATACACTTAGTGTTACTTTCAATTACAATGAAAATCCAGTTTCTTGTTTCATTTTATGTCTTAAAAAAAACTGCATGTAAATATGACATAGACGGACAGACAAAGAATATGAATGAGAAATAAATCACCAAAATTTTGTGAAAATAAAATGCATGATTATTAAACGATGCGCGTCCTGCTTCATATTTTTGCTTATTCTATTTTATTCTTTTTATTATATTTAAACACATAATAGACACAGATATCAGCTGCTTCTGCTTGATTTCATAAATAAGTTGTCATACCTTGAAGCTAATTTTGAGTAACAAAATCAAAAGATTGTGAACTACAGATTTGTCAAAGACAGGACAGTTTCCAAACACAAGTTTGTATATAATAAAGTCGCCTGCTGCCAGATTCACGGGAATAAGTCGGACAGTATTGTTATAATTTAAAATTAAATGTCGATATACCCTTTTCAGTAATAGCTATACCTAGTGCTAACATACATCTAAACTCATTATGAAACATATTCAATCATTTTAAGATTGCCAAGTATGGGCGTATATTTCGCATGTGTACAAACTAATACCATTAAAGTTCATTTACAGTTATTTAGCTTAAAATCACACGCTTTTCTGGACAGTTTGTCAGCCATAAAAAAATAGAAATAGTGAACAATAACACTAAACTTGATATTTAAAGTCATAAAATGACTGACATTATGTACAAATGTGAAATGTTTGACATAAAGTAATGTTCAACATCTGTACGCGAGTAAGTATTCCACATAGGTTCACATGGCTGTGTGGTTCTTCTCATATATAAACAAAGCCCAATTATTTTTAACTCCTTATATACATATACTCACCGCTATTAATCCCAAAATAGAGATAGCCAGAGCTTGACACAAGAAAATCTCAGCCACTTTTGGAAAGTATGTAGGGCAAAGATTGCCAACAATTGATTAAACCCTTAGTGACTTCTTACGATACCCGCAGGAAGAAATGAGATAGTGCTATTCTAAGCAGTCACTACACAGTGTTGAAAGAGTATAATCTAGCTAGATATAATATTATTTTTAAAGTTTCAAATTTTATTTTTTGCTCTAACGGTGGCCGTCACCGCGCCATCGCATTATTTCACAGGGTGTTTTTATTTACAAAAATAAACAAGACGCAACAACATACTCGTTTAAAAAATAATGTAGAGTCGTGAATTATTGATCAACAAAGGTCTTTCAGAAGGAGGACGAGTATTTATTTTAGTTAGATGCCAAAATTAGACTTTGTGATTATAATTTCGAATTTGAGATAAAACAATCAGAACAATAAAAACACGCCTCTAAAATTTTACCTAACTAGAACTACCTTAGCAACTTTTGAGAGTTCAGCTGAGGGTTTTTTTTAAATAAACATTGGTTGACGACGACGGGTCTCCATCTTAATACCTCTTACGACAGCCGCGGAAAGAAATAGGTTAGTGCTATTCTTAGTCGACCTTACATTTACGTCGTAAGTTTTGAATATCTATTACTTATTATTGTATTGATAATACTTATACAACCACTTGATGAGATTTACTGATTTCTCAAATTTGAACAAAAGAAAGAAATAACCAAATGTTTTGTCTTGGATTGTTGATTTAAATAAGCGATAGGACTTACTTTCAGGGTAATAATATTATAATAACTTAAGTTAAATGTATGAAAACAAACGTTTACCTGTCTGTTTTCATACATTTTCATGAATTAAATAACTAAAACCCATTAAAGTTAGGAATGTTTTTATTTTATGTATTACGTTTAAAAAACGTAAAGAGAAGCCTCATTTGTAGCTGTGACGGTACAAAAGACGGTTCTAAATTCGACTGAGAAATGAATAAATCTAGAAAAACGCTATACTATCCCTATTCTAGGTGGCGCCAAAACAGTATGGTTTAGTTAGAGTACCAGGCGCCAGTGTATATTTTCTAAACCCCAATAAAATTCTCCAGTACTCTTTCTTTCAAACAACTCTGATTTATAAAATGCCTTATTAAAGAAAAATTTGTGAAGTATCACTTGTTTTAAACTAGCAAACTATTTAAGCATAAATCTCTTAATAAAATTTTGTTCACCTAACCCGACTTTAGCGGTAATAGTAAAAAAAAAATTTTTATTTAATCGATTTTACTTTAAAACATAACTGATTTTTCTTCGCATATAGCTTAAGAGGTATAATGGTCAATGAAGATTACCTTCAGCAACAGATGAAGAGGAGCGCTGACCACCAGTGCCGGTTGAGGTTGCCGGGTCCAGGGACAGTTCCACGGCATTTTAGCTCACCAAAAAAAGAATGACTAAACGCACATTACAAAGAAAGACACAAACTATCAACACAGTACTATAGAATGCTTCGATACCATTTTGCATGTATGAAATACCGTTTACGTCAACACTAGACCCAAAAAAAGACAACAAAACAGTGACACGACCGCATATTTTGACGCGAGATCCCAAACTAACCGAGGGACTACAGAGGTATCGGTCCGGAATGTCGGGACTCGGCAATTCCCGTCATACGGACAGGAGCCCGGCGAGGCAACCGGCGCGCGCCCCCCGCTGCGACTTCTACAGTTTTGGAAAATTAAAAAATAATTTAAAGGTACGCACGAATATGTAATGCGTAATACCATGCCAACTTATCAGGATTGTGATCTTGCAAAATTTACGTTTGTAGAAATTAAAAATATTTTCCTAGGAAAACTTATCCGATTTTGTGCACATACACAGCCTAGAATGGATGATGGGAGCCGAACCGTTTTGTCAAGATTTGAAGAAATAAACGACATACTTACTATTTCTAATGCAAGAAATGATTTATACTTGTTACCGATGTACCTTGTACGATTATGAGAGATATGTATTTAAATTCCAAATCGAGCTTCCTTATGCATAAATCCTAAAAATATGTGTACGTACTTTTTTTTATTAAGGTTGTTAACAGTACGGGAAAATATCGTAGGGAAAGAAAACTCAAATGGCTGAGTTATGTTAAATTATCAGTTTAATCGTACAAGCTAGCGATAGCTCTGGTCCGATTTATGTGAATATAGCAAAGACGAGGTACTTAAAATATCAAGTGGCTAAAATTCATTATTTGATTATTAAGTTCTTTAAAAATGGCATTACAACTTAACAAATATCATCAAAAATCTATGCCAGAATTAAGTCTACCAGCTAAAGATTTAATTCGAAAGTGACTAAATCTTGTATTTGACCGCATTAGGACGATGCAATTAGCAAGCTATTCTCAACAACACTTATTAACACGATATACAGAGGTACACACATTTTATATACTCACGGCTATATTTTTCCATGAGGGGTAGACAGAGCTTCAAAATAAGAAATTCCTAGGCTACTTTCAACAATTGGTTGGGGATATAATAGTAAAATAAAGGTTATTAGTGATAGGTTATTGATCCACAACCCCCAGATATCACTTTAAAGCCCCAATACTCTCAGTCGCCGCTTACGTACACCAATAGGAAGAAATGGACTAGTTCTGTTCTAAGCCGACAATAAACGTAGCGTAGGGGTAGCAAGGTACTCATACTTCTGAAAATCTCGACTTGTTTTTTTTTCAGAGTTTAGCTTGTACTGTGCATTCACGTTATAAGGGCAGATACAGAAATTATCTTATCTCGAGTTTAAAACTGACGTGTTTTATTGAATCTTACAGTGGTAAAATGGATAGTTCTAGTTCACACAGTTCACAAGACTACACAATATTGCAACAGCTTGTTTGCTAAATGTTCGGATTTTTATATCATCCTCACTGCGTAGACAGCTTTGACATTCTTTGCTTTCTGATATGCTTACTTATTTCCTTATACTCACGCCCATTATTCCCATTGGGGTAGTCAAAGACTTTTGCTTCCCTCATATTCATTATTCTTCTGATACATGCTCTTTTAGTTTTCTTACTTCGGAATCCCGTCTTTGTAAGAACTTTTTCAATTTGGTCTTCAAACATCTTGCGCGGCCGGCGGGGCGTCTACGCACAGCATAATCTACATTGGCTCTATATATATCTCTTTCGCCACTTTACTGTCATCCATCCGCTCTATATGTCCAACCGCATTAACATTACTTTTTAAACTTTGCACACTACGTCACCTAGACCAAGAAAAAATGGAACACGAAAAGGACGAAATAAGAAATGTACATACAAATATGCTTTATGTTCAATTTTAACAACTGTATCTAGTTTATATACTACTACCTTACAGCAATATATTGTTTAAGATGTCTTTTGCATAAGTGCTGGTGGAACTGATAATACTTCTGAAAATCACGTAACATTTTGGCCACTTGATATTTTAAGTCCCCACTTTTAGCTATATTTATTATTTACATTATCCGTATAATAGCCTATTGTCACTTTATACAATAAAATTGATAGTTAAATATAACTCAGCCATGTGGGTTTTCTTTTCTTGGGATATTTTTTCTCATCGTTAACAACTTCGTTTAGTAAGTATAGTATAATATATTCCATACATACATATATACATACATATACTCACAGCTATAAATCCCTAAAAGGGGTAGCCAGAGCTGAGGAATTAGAAATTTCTCAGCCACTTTTGGAATTTGCGTGGGGAAAAGATGGTGAAATAAAGTATGTTCCAAAGTTTGTAAAACCGTAATGTTTTCGTGGCATCAGCTCGGGCTGACCATTCTGTGTATGGCAGCCTTTTTAAAACGGGAATTTTAGACTTACTATCTCTAAGCGCGTTAGTAAGCCGACTTAGTTTGGAAATAAGCAAGAGTCCGAGGTGAGAAGTATGGACAGAAGATAAAGAGCATAGACATACATATACTCACGACTATGTACAAGGAAAGGGTAAGCCATCATAACTGGAAATACCTAAGCTACTTTAAGAAGAAGTCGGCAAATGATTTAATTTTAGTCGGCGAAAGTTTATTGGTGATGGGTCTCTAGCCATACCAAACACTGGATGGAATGGATTAGTGATATTATATACTGACACTAACCAGTTAAAGAGCATGAGTGAGGAGAATGTTGCGAGAGGGACGCAGGAGAGGTTTGTCAGGATGGTACAAAATATAAAATATATACGGACATATGACATATAAAATGTAGTATGTGTAACCTAATGGGCAAAATATATAAATATAGGTAAAAACGAAATAAATTTATAATTATTAAAATACCCTTTTTTTCGTATTGCTGTATAAGTAGCTTCACTTTCTGAACCTGCTTAAGTATTGTTGTTTAAGAAGCTAGAAATTCTTAATAACTTAGTTAAGGTTAGGTTAAAAGTCTAGTTTATTTATAAATTCCCAGGAAGCTTCTAATGCAGAAGTAATTTTCTAATTTGTTAAATAGAGAATAGTTCACTTACATTAAGTAGTAATATATCTTCGATAGGTAGAGACAATTAGTTTCAATTTCAACCACGGCTCTACCGTGACCAATATTGTACTAATGCGTACCTGAATTTCTATGGTGTTTTTTTCTTTTCCACGTAATCGGGTTGTAGATTTTTGTTGTTTATAAAATAATAACAATAAGACACTCCCTAAACCGTACTGATTTCTGTTTGGCGGGAAATAAATAAAATAATTAGACTCCCGCACACAGACCACCCCCAATAGACTCCGCATACAGTATGTAATTGTATGAATCCAAACTGGCAACTCTTGGAGGAAAGCACGTGTAGCGGGGAACAACGCACAATGCCTGTGATTGGCTCTTTCAAGGTCGCTCTATACTTGAACTCTTTAATAGTGATGGGACACATTTGAGAAATGATATTGATAAATTAGTTCGTAAGGAAAGAATAATAGATTTTAACATTAATATTTTTATTGAAAAGAAAGAAAGAAGTGGAAATACATATACATGGGCCGGTAAACAAAACCGGTGTCGTTGAAACGATAAGTAGCTTCAATCTATTTGGCTTTCATCTCGCTCGGGTAATTTAGAAAAACTCAAATATAAAAGAAATTCTATCAGGGCAAGATTTGAAATATTTAGATACTTGCTGGTACCCGCGACTTCGTCTGCGTCCTTTTAATTTTGATGTTAGGTTTTGCAAAAAGATTAAATAAAACAAATAAATAAATATATACTTGTACTTATATTTAAGAAATAATCTGTATACGGACATATTATACACAGATTAAGTTAGTCCCAAACTAAGTAAGACTTATATTATGGGATACTAACTTAACGATATATTTAATATTATATAGTACACATATGAATAATACCTAAGACTAAAAAACAATCATTGAAGCTCATCACATAAATATTGCTCTGAAATCGGGATCGAACCCGCAACCTCCGGACCGGATTGGCTTCGTAGTTCCCGTTCCGAAACCATTCCGTTCTTAAAGTATCTCTGGACATCCTTGACGTTATGCTAGAAAAAGACGTAATCACGATCAACGTAAAGAGTGAATGTGACGGAACTATGGTGTTGACCAGTTTAAATTGATCTCTGGAATTGCAATTTAATTATGATTTGATGCTTAGTAATGGAATGTAATACCGTCTTTTTGGTAGTTGTATTTTGTGGTTGATTTCCCACACCACTTTATAAAACATGTAGGCATTTCAAAGCAAAAGTAATAAATAAAACAGTATGTATAAATATTTTTGGTGCACGAACACTCAGTTCCTAGTTCTGGTCGCAACTGAAACAGTGCGGACAACAAATTTTATACTTCAACTCAATTAGTCGGACGTGTTGCCGATATCGAGTGCCCTGTAAGCGGAATCTATAGGGGGTTATCTATGCTCCCGCATTTTCCGCCATTTTTTTATTTCGACTCATTTTACGGCAATGGATTTAGACTTTGCAGCCTATCCTTTAAGTATTGTATTGGGTCAACATCATATATATCGTAGCGAGGTTGCCGTCTATATCGGAGCATCAATAAAATAATTAGATTATCATTACATATTACTAAAAAAGTAAAACTTTCATTGTACTTATTTATAAATTAGTAATACGTTGGCGGCCTAGAGTATAAACAACCCGTAACTTCCCACAGTAGTTGTAAAAGGCGAAGGAGGGATACCAGTGAATAGTAATATATGAGTGATATATAGCGCCGATGTGGATGATGTCAGTCGATGACGACCCATCTGAATACCGACGTAGTTTTTTTTTATATGATTAAACAAGGCGCCAATACTGTTGAGTCACATAAATAAAGAATTAATGTATATGGGCAGTTTTCGGTAGTAATCATCACGAATCGTCTTTCTCGAAGGTATGACGACTTCTAGCATTCCAAAATAGCCGGTTTACGAAAAAGCTTTACTGCCATAGAACATAGAAGCGCCAGTTTATATGGAAGACTATAGTATATTTCATTACAAGTGCGGAATGGCTGTCATTGCAAAGAGTTCCGACAAATGTCAACCCGAGCCGAAGGCAAGGGTTTACAGTCGAACGAGTTGCAATGACGGTTCCGCACGTGTACTGAACGACTATTTTTAATACAGTTGCGAAAAAATTGCTTCAATTTAATAATAAAATAAAAACACAACAAACAACTAAAATGAGAGGTTTTCCTGTTTTTCTTTTTTTCTTCTTCCCTGTTCTCAGGATAGATGGCGCCAGACTTGCTATGTTACTGGTAGGAACGGAACGTCACACCGTTTTTCACACTTGGATGTAATGATATCGTAAAACGGAACGTACTTAAAAACGTTCTGATTTGAATGTCTAAATAAATATCAGATTAAGCCAAGATAGCTTAAAAGTAAATAAACAAAGACTGTATTTATATTTAACATTCTTTTTGTTGTTTTTACTCGCCAAAAAGTTACTCTATGGTGATGTGACACATGATTTTAAAGTTGACATTGGCGAAATTATTGTGGCAACACGATTGAGGCCACGAAGAAAAAAATTAAGTAAGTAACGTACGTGTAACGTAGTTACATCAACGCCATCTACAGAGCTCTAGGAAACTATGTTGTTGTTTTATTTCCCAAAAAGAAAACCTCTCATTGCAAAGAAAATTTCTGGAAAATGGCGGCAACCGTAGACCATAGAGAAAGTAGACTTTAAGCAGACATTTTTTCACCCATTCTGGTGGATAAAGGAGACTATGCCTATGGAGGATACAGCCGTCTACAGTAGAATCTTTTTATTGATACGAAATGAAAATGAAATTAAGTGATATGAAATGATACCTAACCTAACTCAGTCAATCAAATAATTAAATCTAATATTCAAACAAATTAGTAGCTTCTTTTAAGAAATAATTCTACGTATTTGCATAAACATAAAAACTACTTCGGTTTTTTTGGTTAAAACTTCATGGTTGTTTTTCTTTATAATCTACACTATATATACTATATTGACAGTTGGGAAAGAAAACGTACTAGTGCGGGAATGGCAAAAAAAAAGCACGAGTATGTAATAGCCCACATCCCGAACGATATACGTCCTTGCAATACGCCACTTTTTGAGCAACTGTATTAAAAAACACTTTAAATGCCCTGAAGCCGACATTAAAGCTCGCAGGCGCTTAAGCGCTACAGGCGCAGAACTGCAAACTGCGAGGTACTGAAGCATTTCCTTTTTTCCCAAGGGATTTAAGGGTTTAAGCCGTGTAGTGCCGACTTAGAATGTCACTACCCCTTTCTACCCACGGGTGTCGTAAAAGCCAACTAAGTGTATGGGAGTTTTTAAGTAGTTTATGGGCGATGCGGTTGGAGACCAATCACCAACGATACTTTATTTCTAGCTTTTTCTCCCCTATCAATCCAAATGTGGCTGAGGGGTTTCTAGCCCTGAAGCTCTGGTTACCCCTTTTTGAGAATTATGGCCATGAGTATATGTATTTATGTATTTAAGGAAGTCTTTTTAATACTGCTAGATTTTTTAGGGATCCACTGACTGAAAAGGTTAAGAAACGATGATACATGGTTATAAGTTTAAGAAAAAAACTGATTAATTTCAGGTATTAATGTATTTTCGAGTCTAGAATGTACAAAAAAATACAACTTAAATAATTCATGTCCTTCGAATCTAGATGTGTTTTAAACGATTACTTTTACATTCGATTAATTTTATGTTAGATAATTATAATAGATTCCAATTCAGAAATAGACCAAAGCAATTAATTAAAACATTGCTATAATAAAATATTGTTCACTTTTGAAACGCTCTGAATCACGTTGCGAATTGTCTTTTTCATCGAAATAATATAATAAATTCGTTCGCTATTATAACAATATAATATCAGGGCGGTCGATTTAAAGGCTTTTAACAAAACATCGAATGTATGCATCATAACTGTACATGATTTATTTGTATCTCCTCTTAGAAATAAACATAACGCCTATAATTATTATTTAATCAACCATCACTTTATAACAACTTTGGTTGTGTATCCTAGACGTAAAAATATAATGTATTAAACTATATACAATATAATTATAAACATACCGACATAAAACGTGTAGAAATGCACAACAACACAAAGTTCTTAATTCTAACACTAGAAAGAAGAACTAATAACACAGACTTAACGGCCCGACCACGAAAGAAGATGGCCGCCAGCGTGTGATGGCGTACCGCCCCACCCGCTCCTGCGGTTACCAAATGTATTATTTACTCATTACCCATGAGCGCGAGACATCTCCTTTCGATGGTCTAATGCCAAAACACAAATTATTTCACAAAAATGTTCACGGAAACTAGTTTCGACTCAGTTTAAGCATATATCACTACTTAAAAACTTAGGAAATTTACATAATATGTGGTTAATAGACGACAGGCCAAGACACAGATATGATTTTATACAAAAGATGAATCCAATACTGTATCACATATCCGGGTGTGTTAGCAACTATCGTCTAGACAAGTTAACTCTTATGTATATCACAAAATCATTTCTAGGTGAAATTATTATCATTAGATGTAGTGAGCTGTAGAAATCGATTCGTTGTTTCTCTCAAGTCGATTTTAGTTTTAGTTGCACCGGACGGGATCTTTGTGATTTCTATATAAAACTTTTTGACTACAGAAAAATATTTATTTTTTCAAAATATATATAATTCAATGATTTGTTAACGTTTTTAGCTTACTTATATCTTGATCCCATTCAGTGAACTTCGGTGTCCTACATGCAAGACTTGAAAGCAATACACGATCTTCAGAATTTTACTTGACGTTATGGTTTTATTCTCATGGAAGAAAATAGTAATTAAATGTCTTGCTGTATATGTATTTAAAGACGTTTTACATATAAGTTTACATCGAGTTACACACGAAAAAAGGTATCCATTAGGTATCCTATAGTATATTACTATACACGTAAATTTGTATAGCAGCACTCTCAATCATATAATTTATCTCTTTACGATTCTAATAAAAATATTTTGCATTGGGTGATTATTGAAAAATATTTTCTGTGTTATTTATCAGGCACCATTAGATTTATCGAGGACAAAGAATCCGTTTTATCATTGTTTGGACGTTCTAACTGCGATGGAATGAAGAGACTCCACCATTACAGCAAAAAAATAAATATCTGTCGCCTTTGTATGGTGCTTATACATAATATAGTTATCTTTAAAATATACTATCCATATTCGTCTCTATATTTTGTTCATGTAACAAAGGCCATCTCTTGTACTTATAAAGTTTACTTCTTCAAGATGAAGCAATAATCATAAAACTAAATGGAATGAACATATAATACAAATAGACTACGGCGACTCTTGCAGTAGAGTGACGATCGCGCGATGACGAGCAATGTCTATATATCGCGAACTTGCGTTCGGCAAACGAAACATAACTTTGGTCGATCATCTATATTCGTGCTTCTACTTCTGATGTATAAAAATACGTCTTTTAATGGATAATCTCTAACATGTTATTTGTACGTTTAATTTATTAGGTAGGCGAATAACACATCACAATGGCAGTTGCTAGAATTCCGTGTCCGATTCGAGCCATTCCTACCGCCATTATTTGGTGAGCCGTAACGTCACAGCAAGCAGTATATGTTTACGTAAGAAGGTCTCGAATGAGACACAGCCTTTACTTGGTAAGTCTACATACTATCATGAGTCATTTATCTATTTATTTGGTGTTTAAACAGGAGGCATATTTCGACTTTATAGAATCTTTATAAAGAAAATCTTTTACCGGAAAATACTCTGTTAAGTACTAAATAGAGACTTAGCTTAGCTTTTTATATCTGCTGACATTAAAATTAGATATCTGTTCTTAAATTACGTCGAAGTAACATTAGCGAGATTATTCTGACAATAGTACTCGAGGGTTCAACCCGGTCCATATATATTTTTGATAAGTTTTCTTTTCAAGTAACAATCACATCGAGACTTACATTCCAACAACATAGAATAGTATTCGCCAAGTAATACAATACGTATTACTCGTTACACAAACATCAAGTGCCAATCTAACAATTTTAACAGCTAATTACCACCTTGAATGACGTCGAGGTACAGTTAACATTGCATAAATATTTAACTTAACTCGGCCGCGTCGAACTAGCGACCCACTAGTCAAGGTGGCCACCTAAACGTACCCATTAATTTTGTGCCGTGATTCAAAAAGATTCTAGCGACATTTTTTTATTATGTTACCCAAACAAACATTACCAACATTAAATGTACATCTGTAAGAGAATACATTATTCTAGTCTGCATGAGCAGATTTTTCAAAAGCACACATCCATTTAACGTTATGTCGTACTTCATTATGTGCAGCAGACACAAGCAACATCTCAATATAATGAAAAATACATTTTACAAATATGTGATTCCATCGTTAATTACTTACGCTAATGTCAACTTTTATACATTCAATACTTGAGTGCAGATAATTGTCAAATTATTATTTTAAATTTAATTTCAATAAAAAATAGTAATAAAGCAAGAAAAATATTTGTAAAAGAACAATAGAAAATAATAACAAAATATTTACAGTAAAATTTAACAACATATTATATACATAAAAAAATCAACCTTCTTTAAAAAAAAAAGAAAACATTTGATGATCTTTTTTATCACCTATATAATACAAAGTTTTCTTTCTTAACAGGTAACATACGACTTTATTATACATAACGTTCACAACGCCAAAATATTATATTCTATACAATATATTGCACCTAGATAATATCTATTGTACATAATGCGTGTATACTAGGTATACAAATAAGAAATTTCATCGATACATCAACTTCGTTTTGTTTCGTAAAAAGTTTCGCTTGGGGGCGAAGCATAATTTCGCAGTTTCATTTTGGAAGCTATCAAAACAGGAGCGAAATGAGAATGACATAAAAATATTGTACAACTCGCCGGAGCGCTTAGATGCTAGGATATAGTAAATGACATTTATAAATATGTGGTGGCGAGCGGTGGCGGCGAGTAAATGCATTACTGTCCGGAGCGCAGTCACTGGGAGAGCAGCTTCTGTAGCAGCGAGGACTTAGCGGCCGCCCCGCGCCCCGCCGCGCCCGCCGCATCACCGCCCGCCGCCGCCGAGGCCGCCTCCGTAATAATCTGCCAACATTCACAACCTATTACAAACACTGCTGGATCACCGCTGCTACCCTCATCAAAGTCGATTCGAGAGTTAACAGATCGGTGTTCCGTGTCCTACTTTCGTGACGTTTTCCTTCAGTCAGATGTTAAAACAAGAAGGCTACAGATATAGTTCTTTAAATTAAATCATCATTCGACTGCTGAAATTTAATCACTCGAAACAAAATGTATGCTACGAACCCAAACATAAACGCGTATGGATATTTTATAAAAATCCAAGACAATACAAAAAGCTGTTTCGAGATCATCCGACTGAAGATAGTAATGAAAACGCCACGAAACATGCATAAAAACTCTAAACTGAAATCGAATCACTTGTTTCTATTTGTCTACAGATAAGATAAATAAATCGGAAGGCCTCTAATAATTTTAAAAGCAAGTAATAAGCGGACTGATGCAAATCAGTAATCTGTAAATCATGTTTGACTAGTAAATACATAATAGCCGTCACCATAACCGACTGTCACTGGCATGCGACTTTGTATAAATAAATTTATTTTACGTATTATAAGCTTATAGTATTCTCATACCCTAGAAGCAATGTAAATATTTTAAGATTTCAATTGACAATACAAAATGGACATACTGATAATTTACTAATAAATATATTGTATATCACATCACAGAAGCTTATGAAATTCAGAAATGTACCAACATGCTCAACAAAATTATTAGTTTAAGTTTAATGAACGGCTGATGAATAGTTAGTCGAAATCGATCGTACAAAAAAAGTGCAAACGATTTTCATTGAATGAATTATAAAGCACCGGTTATACTATATATTTTTTTAGAAAGTTATTAAAAGTAATTCCATTATGAACAATGAAGTCACATAAACAATGATTGGCACATTTCTTTACTGAGTAGTAATAAACATCATCTAATATAATGCTCTATAGTATCAATGGACAGTTGATCAACAACACACGCAGCACAAAAGACTCAATACGTAATGAAGAAAAATCTACAAAAGAGTAAAACCGATATAGAAAGAGTGAAATGTGAGGAGAGTCGGAGCGCCGCCGATCGCGCAGCTTACCGCGGAGTGCCGCTCCCACGCGGGCGCCGGGGAGGAGCCCGCGCCCGCCCCCGCCCCCGCGCCCGCCAACCCGTCGCCACCTAGTATCGACATATTCATACAATGCTCAACTGCGACTGCTCAGCTGCCGCCGAACCGACAAGCAGTTATATACACATCTTAAACGTCAACAATTTTATCATACTATATATTCAGTTCCTTGTGTCTATAAGTTGAATATGACGGTCCGTTCTTGGGTGACCGATGGTTTTCAGTATCGGGGGTAGTTTTCGTTCCGTGTTTAAATTGAATTAGTATCAGGTGAGTTGATAGTGTAGTGTGTGGTATAATAGTTCATACGCTTAGATAGTGTCGGTACACCCGCACGCACTTTTGGTTATTATAATAATAAAGACAAACTTGGTGCAAATTAAACAATTATTATTCTTATTACTTATAGTTTCACGTTCACGATTTCATCATCACGATCTAAATCAATAGCAATACATAAATTTACCAAATTCGCCAACTTTACTTGCGGCGGTAGGCGGCATCCTGCAATGTTCTGCGGCACGATAAAAGAGCGACACTATCTAAGCACATGAAGTATATACGTACCGGAGGCGGGCATGTCGAAGGCGAGCAGCGGGTCGAGCTCGGGCTGCAGCTGCGGGTGCAGGTCGGGCCGGTTGGAGCGCGCGCCCACCACGGCCCGCAGCTCGTTGCGCACGTACTCCGACGTGCCGCCCGCGCCGCCCGCACCGCCCCGCGCCGCCTACACCGCCCGCTGTCACATACAAACGGTCACATACACGATATAACAATATCTACTTCATGTACAACCTTTTCGCTACGGAGACTGATCCATACGTATTAGAATAGAGAGATGCGAAGCGCTATTTACCATGCAAAATGATTTCTAGAAGCTTTAGTATGTATTATGTCAAACTACTATAAACTTTGTTTTTTAAGTTACCCTCACCATTATACTTGGAAAAAAGTTGCATAATCATGTGTTAATAAGAAATAAATAACTAATTGGGAATAAAGAATATTACCAAAATACTAGATGCTAGGTGGTGCTTAAGTTATTTACTAAATACTATTATTTTTAGACTTAACCCTACTATTTATACTATAAGTTTTGTTTAGTTACATTGGCCACACTTCCGAAGTGAACATAAGTAACAGATCGTATCTTCAAAATAAGAAGGCAAGTAAGATGCAATAGTAAAATTATTGTTTATTTACCGAAAAATATGGAAACACAATATTCTAATGTCTCATTACTAAGAATTCCATATTTTAAGGTATAAGATTATATTCGGAAAGTAACCATGGCCAATTTTAAGTTTTAACTATAAATTTAACTCGAAAAAAGATCAGTAAATCGAGTGCTTCTATGAAATAATCATAACATAGCTAAAATGTATAGGAAAGTGATGTGCAGAAAACAGTGTATTCATTTCCTAACTGGAGATGTGTGCGGAGGAATTCGGATCCCAATTATTAGTGTCAATGAGCTGGTCCTATGCGAAAACCAAAGTAAAACTGGGTATGGTGTCTAATTTTTAATAGACAAAACATACATAGTGTTTATTTATCACTATTTACTAAGTGCAATTTGCTATTGTGCTTTACTTTGATAAAATTATCCTCTTTGTAAAGCACAGTGTATAGGTGTAATAAAGGTGTAATTCCACATGTGTATCGGTATGGAGTACTCACGTCGCGCGTCGTGGTGTGTGTGCGCCGCGCGGGGGTGCGCGGCGGGCGGCGCGCGGCGGCTGTACTCGCAGTAGTCCCCTCCTCGAAGTACGCGCCCACTGACACACACCGCCGTTACTACGTGCCTCACTTATATCCTACCTATATCACCTCCAACTTCGCCGCGCTTGACATCTTGTTGAAAACTTTTGATGCCTCATTTGTGGTACTATTTATATGTAGTTAAATTCATGAAGACGCGCCCACCCTTTCTTCTAATCTTTTATATTTAAAGTGTGAAATAAAGGATTACGTGTTAGTACTTTCACGGTCAATTCATTTATCTATGTGGACATATAAACACAAACATATAATCGAATCGCTTCACATCCCCCCGCCTGCCGCCCCCGCGCCGCGAACGTAAAAAGTGGGGCGCGTCTTCGTGGATTGAACAACCTATAATTGTAGAAGCATCAACAGATTTCAAGCATTCAAAATCGAAGTTTATAATTTACTCTCAAAAAAAACTACAATCAAGATACAGCGGATACTACTCAAGATTTTTACTCAGGCAAATTCAGTCATGCAATTAGTCGTATAAAAGTAAGTATTGGTTAAAAATCAATTCAAAATTTAATACTAGTTTCATGCCAGAGAGATCAGACCATGCTCGATTTTAATAATAATATTAAGTAGCCCTGAATTTAATAAAAAAAAAGCAGATCTGTATCAGTATTAGAGTTAAATTGGATCAGTCTGATGTTCCTAATAACTAAAAAGTCTAAAATTTAGTAACTTCAATAACCAATGAAATCATTTTCTAGGCTAAATAAATTATACAGTCACAAATTTATTGACAAACGGGGACAGGGTAACCTTACAGTAGTTTGCTTTCGGAAATCACTATTATTTTACTTGATTAGCTAAACCTTGGTGTGGCTATGCGAAGTAATTAATTTATTTGTTTCTACTTTCTCGATATTTAAAGAATCGAAAAGACCAATATGTTTAACAAAACTTCCTGTTTTAAATATGTTCACCTATTAGAACGATTGGAATCAAATATTTAGTCAGTTTAAAGATTTAGAGCAGATCATAAAGATATAACGTATATAACATATCCATACTACGTGACTTGTTCTAAGGGGATGAGATTTTACAATAACCTGGTTGATCACAGGGGCTTACGGGATTGATTAAGTTTTAGTCACGTAGTGAATATAATGTAGGTAAATCTTGTGATTTTCATAAGTTACATTCCAATATAGTAGTGG